>JABCMI010000150.1:82500-241931 GCA_026261945.1 Hirschfeldia incana | reverse complement strand
AAAAACATGATTTGCAGAAATTATTGGAAACTCGGGAAGCAGTGGATCATCATAATTACCTGTTTTGGCTGCAAATTTAGGAAGAGTGTCACAATTTAATAGAAGAAAATATAAAACATTACGTATCCACGAGCATAATTTTTTTAACTATAAGCTCAATGACTTGTATAAGAACACAATATAAATAACTCTCTTTATTAACTCAATAAACTTAGCTCAAGCTAAAGCACTCAAACGATATCTCAATCTCTAATATCTATGCAACACTCTTGCATCTTATATATAGATAATATTTCCTAAACTCTTATGGACTAGTATCATAATCCTAATATTCTTAGGATTGATGTAGCTTAGACTCTAAGCTAACTACATGTTTATCTCTAACATTCTCCTCTTTAGTTAAATTTGAAGTTAGCTTTTTCAACATCTTGTACTCCCACAACATCTTTCATTTCTCTGAATTTGATTCGTCTAAGGCTTTAGTAAGAATGTCAGCCTTTTGTTCTACTCTTGGAATGTGATGGACGTCAACCTGTTTATTTTTGATGCATTCACAGATGAAGTGATACGTTTATGTATGTGCTTGCGACGACCATGGAATATTGAGTTCTTTATAAGTGATATTTGTCGATTTCTTGTCAAGCCGTATCACCACTCGTTATCTGACTCTTCAGTGATCTCATATAGAAGTTCTTGAAGCCATAAGGCTTGCTTAGCAGCCTCGGTTGCAGCCATTAACTCGGCTTCACACGACGATAAAGCCACAGTTTCTTATTTTTGAGAACACCAAGTGATTGGACACTCATTCAAATAAATATGTGCCCTGTGGTGCTTCTCCCATCATCATCATCATCATCTATGCAGTGGCTCGAATCGCTAAATACCTCTAGCCTTATTGTATCTGCACGTCCATACACGAGACCTAGCCTTGTTGCTCCCTTCAAGTACCTCAAGACTTGCTTTAAGGCTGTTTCATGTGATGACTTCAGATAATGCAAATACCTTCTTAAAAGACCAACACTGAATGCAAAGTTAGGGCATGTGTGGAGGAGATAACGCAAGCATCTAATCTTTCGTCTGTAGTCGTTCGCATCTATGCTCTCTTCCTTCGCTGCCTTTGATAATTTCAAACCAAACTCCATTGGCATGTGAACTGCATTGCATTCATCCATACCAGTCTCTCCCAATATTTTTTTCGCGTATCTTTCTTGAGACAGAGTTATCTTACCTTTGGATTGACACACTTCAATAACAAGATAGTAAGTTAACAGCGCAAGATCACTCGTCTCGAAATTTCTTGACATCTCCTCTTTGAACTCTTGGATTATATAAGTCTCAGTATCAGTGATCAGAAGGTCGTCCGCATACACTGCGACAAGTAGGAGGTGACCTTTCTCTTTCTTGTGGTACAAGGAAAGTTCCTTTGAGCATCTTCAAAAATTAAACTTTGCAAAGACATTAATGAGCTTCTTGTTCCACGCTCTCAGAGATTGTCCCAGACTATACAAAGCTTTGTTGAGCTTGTATACTTTCTTTTCCTAACCTTTAACTTCAAATCCTTCGGGTTGGCTCACATACACTTCTTCTTTTAAATCTCCATGAAGAAAAACGGTCTTTACGTCTAGGTGATGAATCTCCCATTCATTTATACTAGCTAGAGCGATGAGAAACCGAACAGTCTCTATGTGAGCGACTGACGCAAAAACTTTATCAAGATCAACACCGTGACGCTGAATATACCCTTTTGCCATCAGTCTCGACTTGTACTTGTTTATGCTTCCATCCGCATTTTGTTTGATCATAAATATCCACTTTAACCCGATTGGTTTCACTCCTGGAGGACAGTCGACGAGATCCCATGTCTCATTCTTCACAATAGATTTTATCTTTTCATCACGCGCCTCACACCATACCATTTCTTCTATATCATCTTAAAAATCCTGTGGTGCTTCGTTCAGAAGAGAAAAGAGACGTTTCTCCCTTCTCTTAAGCAAGACATATATAGTCGTAGAGGTAAGCAGGCTTTCTACTGATCCTAGTTGACCTTTGAGGCTGCAAATGCTATGTTTCGTCATTGTGTTTCTGACCATTGTTCTCCGCGTCGGCTGCTTAGTCTTCTTGACCGATTTCTTCAGAAAATCTGTTATATAACTCATCATTATCATCAACGATGTAATAACCTGGATCTTAGAGGACAAGTCAACGACGAGGAATCATTCAGCAACCAAAGTGGAAAGGTGTATGAAGATTTTTATGGAGGTTCGATCGAGGAGTTTTGAAGAACGATCGAGCAGAAGTAGAAATGGTTCGAGGAGTTAGAAGTTAAGCTACGGAACGATGATGGTCGAGCATGAAGGATTTCCAAAGTCAGTAACTCAAGTAAGACTTATCTCAATCATCAAGTTGAGATAGGAGAAGACATTTGGTCGAGTCAGAATCAAGTTTGTTTGAGAGCATAAGAAACCAGTCGAAGAGCAGTACATGAGTTAGTGTGCATCAGAGGTTCGAGAGCGGCATGAAGACAAAGATGATCATCATAAATCAAGGAGTTAAGGAGTCAACCTAGAAACCTTATTTAAAGTATTTGAAGACATATTGGAGAGTCTAACCAACATAACCAAGATGATCCGGAGAAAAGCAGTTTTGGTCGATATGGTCAAAATGAGCTGGAGGAGAGCTAAGGAAGCCAAATGAAGATGTGCAAAGTTGAGAAAGGAGTTCAAAGGAATGTTTTACACATTTCCTCAGGTTTTGAAAGTAGTCAACTCAGAAGTCAAAGTCAACCAAAGTCAAAGGAGAGAGAAAGTGTCTTATTGGTCTATTTTCCACTTCTGAACAACCAATAGGAGCATGTCACGTGTAGGAGAAAAAATTCCTTCAAACCTGGAAAAGGTGTAAAATAAATCAAGGGATTTTTGAGTGAAGAAATCATGGGTAAAAGACATCTAGAGATCAAGGAATCATGAAGACACATTTTATACCCGAAATGGGCTATAAATGACAAAGAATACATGGGCTGGAGAAATGGGTTTCTACATCAAAACCTCGACATCTAAGGTTCATTTAGGACCCAAATGAAGAAGTGGAGCAGACTGGAGCAATCATTTGAAGCCTGGAGTAAGTGGAGCAGTCCATTAACCAAAAGTGGTAAAAAGCCCTTCATGAACAAAAATATTTGGACTGGAATCACGTCACGCACGAAGGATAACATGCATTGGTCAATTCAGAACCTAATGAAGTCTACATGAATAATGGGGAACAAACCTAAGGAGTAGGTTTACCATGTGTTTTGCAAATAGCTCATTTAAGCCTTAAAATGGGTTATGTGACAAAGTAACTTGCCGATCAAGTTTGGAGATGATATTTGGTACACTTTAACTTCAAGGTAAATTAAGTGACATTACAGAAGATAAGAAAGAAATAGTTGATTAAGTGTATTTACCCATATGCATGAATTTCGGGTTTAAATTGGTGACAAGTGTGTCAACATGTGTCAAGTGCTCCCATCCCTCCCTTTGGCTATATATAGCACCCTTAGGATGTATTTTAAAGTTTAGAAACCCCTGAGATTTTTCTCTCAGTCGATCTTATGGTTTGTTCTAGAGAGAGAAAATAGCTTAAACCGATAAATTTTTTGAGTGTGTGTGAAGGCTTTTACGTGGCTTTATCCTTGCTTTAGGATCAGTTGTGGAGAGCTAGGAGTGGTGGTAAGACCTTAGTTGATCGTTTATAGGTTTCCTTTTCCCTCTTAGCCTTTAGCCTCTCTTTGATCGGTTTTAGTGTTAACCTTAGGTCTTTTTATTTTGGAGCTGTTGTGCGGTTGTGAAGTCTTAGGTGGGTTTTCCTGGTTGTGTTATGTGTCCTAACCGTGTGTGTGTGCAGGTGGAAGAGCAAGAAACATTTTAGTTCTTGTGTTTTAACCGCATTTGTGGTTTTGATTGTTGTGTGTGTTTGTGTGTGGGAGATTGGTAGTCCCCATACTTGAGTGTTTACTTTCTTGCAGAATTAGTTGTATTTGTGCATTGCATGTCTTGTGGTGATGAACATATTTATCTAGGAGTGATGATATGTTAGACATGCATTATGTTGTTAGGTTGTTAGTTGTAGGCATTCATTTATTTGATTAGTTTTAGCTTATGAGTTGTTGTTGTGAAGCATGCAGATTTGAGTGTAACTCTCTCATGTAGATCATAAGCTCATGCATTGTAGTGTAGTTTGGGGTTGCAAAGAGATTTGAGTAAGACTCTCTCTTTTGTATAGTTGTAGTGTGTCGCTCGCTTCAGTTGTTTTCGGTTGAGTCTAGGCTTAGGGTTGCATTGATATTTGTGGCTTTGCCCTCTCATGCTCGCGTGTTTTTGTTTGTCTAGACTAGGGCGAGTGTGGGATGTGTTATGCATTTAGTCTAGTTGTGCGTGGAGGTTAGAGGTGGAGCTCTCTCAGGCTTGATTATTATTTTGATGTGTTGTGTTGCATCTAGACTGAAGTGCATAGCTGTCTTTGAGTTAGATTGGGCGATACCCAATTCTCCAGTGGTAGAGTGACTTTCTCTCCATGGCTTGTCAAGTGAAGTGGGTCGCGCCCATTGACGAGCGCTGCATGACGATGCGGTTCGAGTTAGATTGGGAGATGCCCAATTCTCGGAGAAGATGTTTTCTGATCATGTGACTTATGTGTTTGTGGTCGGGAGTGTTCAGTTGGAAGAGTTAGGGCTCTGTGTTGTGAGGGATCCCGAGATTTGTTGTATGTGGCGCCATCCTTTGAGTCTTTTGTTTTGTAGTTTTTGAGTCTATGATTGAGTCTAGATGGATTTAGTTTTGTAGTTAAGTCTCGGTGGGGAGACTTGGGTGTAGAGTAGTTGCATTGCATTCATGTTTAAATTATCGCATTGTATATTTAAATTTATGTTGTTGTTATTGCATTGCTTTGTTGTGTTGCTCTTGTTGTTTGAGCATGGGCTGAAGGGGGTAGTTGTCGTTTTGTTTTGGGAGCTCACTGAGTGATTTCGATTACTCATTCCCTCTTCTACTATGCAGGTAACCTTAGGGGATTGGGCGTTTGCGGGGTGCGGAGGACGAGGCCAGGTGTAGATTTCCGTTATTGTTTGCAAGGCGCAAGATGTTGATGTTTTCACTCGTTTTGTTTTTCATGGGTACCCGTTGACTCGTTTGTTTTTATTTTCTGCTGCGTTTATCTATAAGGACTTTAGTCGAGTTCCCAACTTTTTAAAATAAATAAAATTATGTTTGTTTTAATAAAATCCCCGTAGAACGCTGATATTTGAGTTTAGTCTGAACTTAACACAATTCTTGACCGAGGTTCGGGTTGGCAAGTCTTAGACCGAGGTTGAGAGGGACGGTACAGTGGTCGGACTGGTCGAGACTTTGAATTTGTTTTGAAGTTTTAACTGGCACGACTGCGGTACTGTCAACCCTTGTAACGCTTCCGGGACGTTCCGGGTTGGTCCGGCCTAAGACGGTCCGGAGGTGTTACAAATGGTGGTATGAGAGCAATGGTTGAGATACCATTACTTTCGTTTACAGTTTTTCAAATGTTTTATCGAGTCAAAAGGAGTCGCAAACAACAACATTAGGGAACTGGCACGTCCTCTGCTTAGGATTAGGATCAAGTATGTTAGATCAGTTTTTGGGAATTTATGACCTTACCCTTTTACCTTGTGTTGTAGTTTCTGGTGCAGGCAGTTGACAGGTTGGGAGTGGATCGAGGATGAGGAATGTGGTACGGTTACGGAGGATTGGACAAGTGTCTGGAGCAGTCGGTTATGATGGATCAAGTGAATCGAGCTCATCCAGCGAGTCATCGTCTGATTCTAACTTTGAAGATGAGAATGTGGTTGAGAGCACCGAGAGTTCACATGAGACTGGGTCATCTGAATTTGAAGAAGCTGAATTACTTGAGGAAGTTGAAGAAGAATCTGATCATCTGGAAAGCATGAACTTTTTCGCAGGAATGGGAGCAATTCCGCAAGCATCCGACTCATTCAACTACCAGTATGGTTATGGTAATGAGTATTCGGAAGCAATGGACATCAGCTCGTCTGACGTGGAGATCATTGAACCACCAGCACCAAGAGTCATTGAGATCTCATTAGACAACACAGTTACCGTCAACATCATTGACATCAGTTCTCGTGAAAGCAATCTGTGGATTTCAAAATGCCAGTTTGGAGTCCAGCATTTTCACTTGGAAGATCTCTTGATTTCAGTTTGGAGAGTATCAAACAATCTTTTGATCCATACTATGAGTATCACTACTCACCAATGCCAATGGAGTCACCGCCAGCAAATCCTGAAGTCGGAACTGGAGCAATGGAAGTAGACATGGAAGTTTAACCAAAGATCGCAAGAGATGTTCATATGATGGAGAGTACTCAGAATGGAAGGACCCGACCAAATGGAGCTCTAGGTGGACAAATGGAGAAAGGAAGTACCTATAGAAGACCAGCATCAAATGTTCAAGACTCTCGCAGCATTCCAACCGAAGAAGAATGCAATGTGTGTGGATCGGATGATCATCATACTCGAGCTTGCATAAGGATTAGGAGTCAGCCATACTTGAGCGCATATCTGATTTGCAGCTCATGTGAGACGCGTGGACACTTCATCACAGATTGTCCAATGACCAACGTGACCAGAGCCATATCCATCTCTGTAGTTCCTCCTACCAGCCCTGCTCGACCAGCCTCATCTACAACAGGAGGATCAAACCTTAAAGACCTTGACCTTACTAGGAGTCCTGATTGGAGTTCTCGTGGCGGCTAAGGTAAGTTGGTGCTGATCCTTTCTCTTGGGTGTTGTAGTTGTAGTTGTAATTGTTGCTTTGCTTTGCTTGTTTGCTTAGTTTTATGTTGTTGAGCGTTGGGTGTGCAACCTTGTTGTGTTGTGGACGGTGTGTCCTTGTAGCAAGTGCGGTTAATGAGTAACCCTTGCTAGGTTGTGGTATTTAGGTTTATTTTTTAGAGAGCCTTGTTAGTTTAGGATAGAGTGAACCCTAGGATTTTAGGAAGCCGATCCCTATTTATAGCCATAAGATGAGATGGTGAGTGTTGATGGTGTCGGAAGGACATGGGCCTTGACATATTGTTACCAATAAGATTCGTGCATGTGTGGGGAAATCTGAATCAGAGGTAACCTTGGTGAAGATCAGCAGCAAGTGTGCAACGGTTCAGAGTCGTCAGTGTGAAAGTTCAGAGTCGCCAGCGTATGTTCAAGAGTAGTCGAGCAGTGTGGAGATTCAACAGGAATGATAGTGTGATTGTTCTCCCAAAAAGAATTTTCGTGCAATCTGTGCATGAATGTGTGCTAGACTAGAGCAATCAGTGATCGAGCTAATGAAGAAGCAGCAAAGGCAGTAATCGAAGCGTGAACACCAGAGTGTATGATGTTTGAAACGGTGATGTCTTGAGGAGATGAAATTAATGAAGAAGCCCAGAAGCCGAAGAATCAAAGAAGAGATGTCAAGAGGAAACCAAACCGAGAAGATGTCATGGTGAAGCCCAAACAGTGTAAAGCACATAAGAATGATTGTGATGAGAGTAGAAGATGAAGCCTAGTCAAGTCTAAGACCAGAAGAAGATGAGAAGATTTGAAGGAGAATGCCCAAAAGAAGAATAGACGAAATGTTGAAGATCAAGATGGAGTTGTTTCCTAAGTAGGGGAGACAAGAATGAAGCAGTTGAGTTGATCGTACCGCAAGAAGCAATCATGATATGAGTAAATGGTGGTAGAAGAATTTATTTATATCAAATGGTGGTAGAAGATTTTTGAATCAAATGGTGGAATCATATGGCGGCATTAGGTCAAATGGTAGCGGAGTTTAGACATACATGGTGAAGTATCAAGCAGTAGCAGCTGAAGTACAAAGGAAGAAGAAGATAGTGAGAGCAGATAGCGGCATCAACGACAGAAAGTCAAGGAGCAGATCAAGAAAGCTGAAGCAGTAAAGAAATGGTGTTATCAAGGATATTCAGAGCAAAAGAAGAAGTGAGGAAGAAGACTATCAATGATCGCAGTATAATCGAAGAAGCCAGAAGACAATGAAGAGTTAAAGTAGCCAACAAAAGGTGGTAGCAGAAAGTCCGGCGTAACTTGTGAATTCGAGGACGAATTCATTTTAAGGAGGGGAGAATGTAATAACCCTGATCTTAGAGGACAAGTCAACGTAAAGTCTACGACGAGGAATCATCCAGCAACCAAAGTGGAAAGGTGTATGAAGATGTTTATGGAGGTTCGACCAAGGAGTTTTGAAGAACGATCGAGCAGAAGTAGAAATGGTTCGAGGAGTTAGAAGTTAAGCTACAGAACGATGATGGTCGAGCATGGAGGATTTCTAAAGTCAGTAACTCAAGTAAGACTTAATCTCAATCATCAAATTGAGATAGGAGAAGACATTTGGTAGAGTCAGAATCAAGTTTGTTTGAGAGCATAAGGAAGCAGTCGAAGTGCAGTACCGGAGTTAGTGTGCATCAGAGGTTGGATAGCGTCATGAAGAAAAAGATGATCATCATAAATCAAGGAGTTAAGGAGTCAACTTAGAAACCTTATTTATGGTATTTGAAGACATATTGGAGAGTCTAACCAAGACATAACCAAGATGATCCGGAGAAAATCAGTTTTGGTCGATATGGTCAAAATATGTTGAAGGAGAGCTAAGGAAGCCAAATGAAGATGTGAAAAGTTGAGAAAGGAGTTCAAAGAGATGTTTTACACATTTCCTCAGTCAAAGGAGAGAGAAAGTGGTCAACTTAGAAGTCAAAGTCAACCAAAGTCAAAGGAGAGAGAAAGTGTCTTATTGGTCCATTTTCCACTTCCGAACAACCAATAGGAGCATGTCACGTGTAGGAGAAAAAATTCCTTCAGACCTGGAAAAGGTGTACAATAAGTCAAGAGATTTTTGAGTGAAGAAATCATGGGCAAAAGACATCTAGAGATCAAGGAATCATGAAGACACATTTTATACCCGAAATGGGCTATAAATGACAAAGAAGCCATAGGCTGGAAAAATGGGTTTCTACATCAAAACCTCGAAATCTAAGGTTCATTTAAGACCCAAATGAAGAAGTGGAGCAGGCTGGAGCAATCATTTGAAGCCTGGAGTAAGTGGAGCAGTCCATTAACCAAAAGTGGTAAAAAGCCCTTCATGAAGAAAAATTATTTGCAGTGGAATCACGTCACGCACGAAGGAGAGCATGCATTGGTCAATTCATAACCTAATAAAGTCTACAGAAATAATGGGGAACAAACCTAAGGAGTAGGTTTACCATGTGTTTTGCAAATAGCTCAATTAAGCCATAAAATGGGTTATGTGGCAAAGTAACTTGTCCATCAAGTTTGGAGCTGATATTTGGTAAAATTGAACTTCAAGGTAAAGTAAGTGACATTCCAGAAGATAAGAATAAAAAGAGTTGATAAAGTGTATTTACACATATGCATGAATTTTAGGTTTAAATTGGTGACAAGTGTGTCAACATGTGTCAAGTGCTCCCATCCCTCCCTTTGGCTATATATAGCACCCTTAGGATGTATTTTAAAGTTTAGAAACCCCTGAGCTTTCTCTCTCATTCGATCTTATGGTTTGTTCTAGAGAGAGAAAATAGCTTAAAACCGATAAATTTTTTGAGTGTGTGAGGTGAGTGTGGAAGGCTTTTATGTGGCTTGATCCTTGCTTAAGGATCAGTTGTGGAGAGCTAGGAGTGGTGGTAAGACCTTAGTTGATCGTTTGTAGGTTCCCTTTTCTCTCTTAGCCTTTAGCCTCTCTTTGATCGGTTTTAGTGTTAACCTTAGGTCTTTTGCTTTTGGAGCTGTTGTGCGGTTGTGAAGTCTTAGGTGGGTTTTCCTGGTTGTGTTTTGTCTCCTAACCGTGTGTGTGTGCAGGTGGAAGAGCAAGAAACGTTTTAATTCTTGTGTTTTAACCGCATTTGTGGTTTTGATTGTTTGTGTGTGTGTGTGTGTGGGAGATTGGTAGTCTCCATACTTGAGTGTTTACTTTCTTGCATGCATTAGTTGTATTTGTGCATTTCATGTCTTGTGGTGATGAACATATTCATCTAAGAAATGATATGTTAGACATGCATTGTGTTGTTAGGTTGTTAGTTGTAGGCATGCATTTATTTGATTAGTTTTAGCTTCTGAGTTGTTGTTGTGAAGCATGCAGATTTGAATGTAACTCTCTCATATAGATCATAAGCTCATGCATTGTTGTGTAGATTGGGGTTGCAAAGAGATTTGAGTGAGACTTTCTCTTTTGCCGGGTAGTTGTAGTGTGTCGCTCGCTTCAGTTGTTTTAGGTTGAGTCTAGGCTTAGGGTTGCATTGAGGTTTGTGGCTTTGCCCCCTCATGCTCGTGTGTTTTTGTTTTGTCTAGACTAGGGCGAGTGTGGGATGTGTTATGCATTTAGTCTAGTTGTGCGTGGTGGTTAGAGGTGGAGCTCTCTCACGCTAGATTATTATTTTGATGTGTTGTGTTGCATCTAGACTAAAGTGCATAGCTGTCTCGAAGTTAGATTGAGCGATACCCAATTCTCCAGTGTCGGATTGACCTTCTCTCCATGGCTTGTCAAGTGAAGTGGGTCGCGCCCATGGACGAGCGCTGCATGACGATGCGTTCCAAGTTAGATTGGGAGATGCCCAATTCTCAGAGATGATGTTTTCCGATCATGTGACTTATGTGTTTGTGGTCGGGAGTGTTCAGTTGGAATAGTTAGGGCTCTGTGTTGTGAGGGATCCTGGGATGTGTTGCGTGTGGCGCCATCCTTTGAGTGTTTTTTTGTAGTTTTTGAGTCTAAGATTGAGTCTAGATCGATTTAGTTTTGTAGTTAAGTCTCGGTGGGGAGACTTGGGTGTAGAGTAGTTGCATTGCATTCATGTTTAAATTCTCGCATTGCATATTTATATTTTTGTTGTTGTTATTGCATTGCTTTGTTGTGTTGTTCTTTGTTTTTGAGCATGGGCTGAAGGGGGTAGTTGTTGTTTTGTTTTGGGAGCTCACTGAGTGATTTTGATTACTCATTCCCTCTTCTACTATGCAGGTAACCTTAGGGGATTGGGCATTTGCGGGGTGTGGAGGACGAGGCCAGGCGTAGATTTCCGTTCTTGTTTGCAAGGCGCAAGATGTTGATGTTTTCACTCGTTTTGTTTTCATGGGCACCCGTTGACTCGTTTGTTTTTATTTTCTGTTGCGTTTATCTATAAGGACTTTAGTCGAGTTCCCAACTTTGTAAAATAAATAAAATTATGTTTGTTTTAATAAAATCCTTGTAGAACGCTGATATTTGAGTTTAATCCGAACTTAACACAACTCTTGACCGAGGTTCGGGTTGGCAAGCCTTAGGCCGAGGTTGAGAGGGACGGTACAGTGGTCGAACTGGTCGAGACTTTGAATTTGTTTTGAAGTTTTAACTGGTACGACTGCGGTACTGTCAACCCTTGTAACGCTTCCGTGACGTTCCGGGTTTGTCCGGCCTAAAACGGTCCGGGGGTGTTACAAATGAGGCCTTGATTATCATGATCTCCGAATGAGACTGTAAACATTCCAGGTTTCTCACCTGCAAACATTCCAGGTTTCTCACCTGCAAACATTCCATGTTTCTCACCTGCTTCGCCTCTACTTTTTCTCCATTCCTATTCTTGGTTTCCTCAAACACAACATCCCTACAAACTAAAATCTTCTGTAGGGTAGTATCAAAACGCAAGTATGCAGGACTCAGTTACAAGATGCACATGAGTACGAGACCTGTTATCCACTTTCTTCAGGTTTGCTATCTCTGTTTTTGCATAAGCAATACAACCAAACACTTTTAGGTGTTCTGCGTTTGGTTTTCTCCCTTTGAGAGCTTCATACTGTGTTTGTGATGTCAGTTTTTTTGTTGCTACTCGATTGATGAAGTAAGTTGAGTGTCTCACAATTTCTTCCCACATATAATTTGGCACCTCAATATGCTTTATAATACTCCTTGTCATCTCTAGTATGGTTCTATTTCGCCTCTCAACCACTCCATTTTGTTGTAACGTATACAGAGCCATCAAGTGACGTTGTATGCCTGATGCCTCGCAGAAATCTTGGAATTCCAATCTTTTGAACTCTCCTATGTCTGTTCGAAACGTCTTAATTGTAGTAACTGTTTCACTTTCAACGATAGCTTTGAACCGTTTGAGTTTGTCGAATGCTTCTCCATTTTATTTCAGCAGGATGGATCATATATAGCGCGTGTGGTCATCTATTAAAACAAATATGTACCTGCTTCTTCTTGCGGTGGATGGAGTTATCAGTCCACAAAGATCAACGTGTACAACCTCTAATGTACGAGACGCGCAGTATGTCGTAGCAGCTGGAAAAGGTCGTCTTGTTTGCTTCGCACGCAAACATGATTCACAAGTTTCCTTCTCAATTTTTAGCTTGAGAACTCCAAAGACTAGTTCTTTCTCCATCGCCTTCTTCATAACATCAACACCTAAGTGTCCTAACTGTGCATGCCAAAGAGAAAAATCACTTCGAGACCGCAGTTGCAGACACTTCTTCTATCTCCATTGTGACTTTATACAAACGGTTTCTTGATCTGGCTGCTTTAACGATGAGGTTGTCATTCTTGTCGTGAAGTGAGATGTAGTTTTCTCTCATCCTTACATCACATCTTGATTATGTGCCTTGGTCGAGGCTTATTATGTTACTCTTCAGCTATGGTATGTAATAAACATCCACAAATTTTCTTTTCTCTGTCTTGACTGATGAATAAAAGTGATCCCTTCCCTTTGATGTATATTCTCGAATTATCGTCGAAATGTACCTTGCCGGTGACCGTGTTGTCGATAACTTTTAAGAAGTAGCTTCGATTTCTAGTCATGTGGTTACTTGCTCCTCCGTTATCTTAGGACCATATCTTATTGCCATCAGTACTGGATTCGAAATCTTTAGGTTTCACGTTTCTTTCATTGAGGTAAACAATCTCATGCATCATAAGTCCATCGGCTTCTTGAGTCTCATCTCCATCTTTGTTCTCAGTTGTCTCTTGTAGTTTGAGAAGTCTATTTAGGCATGTGGCTGCAAAGTGTCCGTGTTTATCACAACAAAAGCAAGTGATGTTTGTTGCATCTCTGCTACCCAGTATGATCCTCCGCGTTCTATTCCTCTTCCTTAATAACGACCACCACGACCACGTCCACTGTATTCTCCATAAAAATTGTGTCGTGCTTGTGGGTCTATGTTGGAGTACATAAGTTTGTTTTGATTCTCATGTGTATCTTTTTTTTCCACACTTATACGCTCTTCGTATGTTTTCAAGCGGCCGACTACTTCTTCAAAGCTCATAGTCTTCAAATCAAGTATCTGCTCAAGAGAAGCAAACATATGTAGGAATTTCTTGTTTAGTAGACTGATACCTCTCAAATTAACCTAAAGAGTGATTTGTACTCTCTCAAATAAGATGTTCAATTGTAGTACTAAGGGACCAAATCTACAAGGAGCTAGAGAACCTAATAAATCTGTCAGATTGATTAAGCTAGGTTGATTATGATTAAACGTAAAATAGCTAGAATTATGGTTTCTATTTAGGTAATCAAGATTACAATCCTATAAAGCATGTCAGTTGATATTATAGAGTTTAACACTTAATAATAAACCCTTATGCGTTCGCTTTCTAAGCTTGTCTATTGACACTAGAAAGTGTCGATTCTAGAGGAATATCGATCGATACACCTTTCGCACCGGCGATCGATTATTCTATAGGAATATCGATCGTCGTGCTTCTGTCAAGCTTTGCGCGCGGGTTTAGTGTGCTCACTAGGCTGCCTAGATCAGTTCTAGCCTTACTTTATGCTTCTAGCTTAATGAGGATGGTTTCAAGGTGAGTTATATGTAATCACTTATCCCTACAATTCCGTAGATCATGATTCTAGTTAGCTACTTTAGAATACAAGCATTAATGACAATTCTATCGATGAATATCACAACTTAACAATCTATAGTTGGTGTTAATCCCTCATAACCAATTTGAACCCTAAATTTAATAGAAGAACTACTCAGACATAGCTAAGCAATTCATAGAAACAAGATGAAGTAAATAAAACTGCATAAATAGATAAATATATAATAATGGAGGTCTAATCACAAATCTGTCTAGATCTTCTCTTCAACACTATAAATCCTAAAAAATCTTTGCTGTGAAAACAAAAATACAATAAAGCTCTCTTTGCCCTAAACACTTTAGCAAAGTATGTATGTATGTGTATATATATATATATATATTAGGTTAAAAACTTGTCAGAGGCAATCTTGTAAATTGGTGAAGTCTTGGGCCATAAGTCAGCTGGAATCAAACAGGCTTTTGCGCACTTGCTATCGATCGATGGTACAAGATATACATCGAGTTCTAATCTTAGAAGTACATTATACCATATCCTAGTCTAGCAACACAAATTCACCTAGCCAACATCTTAGACAATATTGTCTGACAATCCCCTCTACTAACCTCATGAAAATAAAAGTGTAGGCTTTACCTTGGGAGTATCGATCAGATGCAAAGACGTTTCAAACAAGTATTTAGACATGCAGGTAAATAGGAGTTCCTTTCCTTTCTCTCTACTAGTTTCTCTCCTAGTCAAATCTGCTTCCATTGCATGATCATTGACCAAAATTGGACATGCTTCCATGAATCAAGTTCTGATGGTAATTTCCACCAGATCATGTTCACTTCTCAAGCTTAGTTTCTGCAATGCTTTCACCCAAAGCAGCCGCTTTTAATGCAACTCTGATATTTTGCCCACAAAATCATATATCTTATCAGTCTCTTTCATTTTATATGATCAAACTCGGTCATCAATGTCTGGAGTCACGCTTCTCAAACCCTCTGCACCTACATGACGTGTTTTAATCACGTTCCACACCTTCTTTGCGGATTCAAGACTCCCAACTTGTAGTATCAATGTTTCTAGAATGAATTGGTATATAAGAGCGGTTGCCAGATTATTCTTTTTCTTTTCCGTTGATTCCTCCTCAACTACATCCCATACTTCATGAACGTTGAGTAGAACCTTCATCCGTAGCACCCATACAGTGTAGTTAGTTGTGTTTAACATTGGACAACTGATCGAGGAAGATCCTCCTTCCTTTTTAGATGTCGTGATGACTAAATCACCCATCTCTCTTTCTTGATTAGCTTTTTTAGGTAATTGTTCTGATACCAAATATAAGCTCAAGGACTTGTATAAGAACACAATATGAATTCTCTTTTTATTAGCTCAATAAACTTTACTCAGAGCTTAAGCACTCAAACAAATATCTCAAACTCTCATAATATCTATGCACCACTCTTGCATCTTATATATAGATAATATTTCCTAAACTTTTAGGAACTAAAAGCATCCTTATCCTAATACTCTTAGGATTGATGTAGCTTAGACTCTAAGCTAACTACATGTTTATCTCCAACATTAACTTTGACATTTGTATAAACTATGATCAATCAAAAAACTCAGAAAAAAATGTATGCATCCTGAATAAACTGTGACATATGTTTGATGTTTCTTTACACAGGATAAAAAGTGAATATCGATGATGGTGAATTTCAAGTTAAGAATTGTAGTTATTTATAGTATAATGTCACAGGTGAGTTGAGATGGTGGAAACAGTTACAGAGATAATGGGAAGTAGTAGTTGTGAAAATTCATTTTTGTTTCGACTGCTTTTTCACGAAACAACAAAGAAATCTTTATAAAGATTTTTTTTTTGAAAAAAAGTTAAATGACATCAAAATTGTCAATTAACTTTCGTTTATAGTATAATAAAAAAGATATTAATAACAGATTATATTCAATTTTGTGTTGAAATATTTTGGTCGTTGAAAAAAGGAGATTAAGATAAGATTATTTCAATTATGTTTTGCAAATTTTTAGTGGCTGAATAAAAAGAGAAAAAGAGAAAAATCCAAATTACTTTTGCAATATCCTCACTCCCAAAAAACGAAATAAAAACAATTTTTTTTAAAAAAAAATCTTCTTTATTTTGCCACATCTTATTCTGATTTGCATTTTTTTATTTTGTCATATATCTTATTCTGATTCGCCGGACGATTTGCGATCTATTATATAGAATAGTTGTCTAACTCTATTGATATGTTATAATGAAAGACACATTAATTAAAATGAGTTGCTTTTGTATGTATGTAGCAGTGGAACTTTCTTTACCCAATTTATGTTCTAATGTTAATTGTGTATACCGATAGTATGTTTGGTTGAACTTTCAAATTTTATATAATATAAATATCAAAATTATAATTTTCTGACATTCTGGTATAAAATACTGTACCAGTCTTTAAAATAGTAGTAGAGTTAATTTTCTTCTCATATCTGACACTAACAAATTATTTTGTCAAGAACCTCAATGTGCAGACCAACATGAATAAACAAACATGAGCTATGTGATGGTTTCAAATATTAGATCTAAATAACTATGTCGTTGTTGCTAACACTTTAAAAGGTTAAACAATAATTTTAATCTCAAAATATTTTACATAAAATTTAAATCCAAAGTTTCTGATACATCATATAATTTGATTTATACTTAAAAAGATGAAAATGTGATTCAAATTCAAAAATGTTGTTAGTGATTCCTATAACTACAATGTATATTAACAAAATTATTTGAAATTTCAAATTAATATATTAATTTCTTTTTCTCAAAAAATAATAATATAGTAAACGTTATTTGAGATTGTTTTTTATATATTTTTCTAGATGACTATTAAAATTTAAATATTTGAAATATAAAATCGATATATTAGTTTTGAATTTGATATTATACAATAATAATTAATTAAAACTCGAGTATTGCTAAGCAAATATCTATCAAATTGTAGAATATACCTATATATTTCTTTCTTTCTTTCTAATATTATTTTCAAAAATATTTGTGAAATATATCTTTTGTATAAACTTACCATAATGACTATATTTCCAATTATAATTTTAATGCAGTTTATTTTTCTTGGAGATTTCGACGGAAATTATTTATGGTAAATCACTTATTATTTCTGTTTTCATATATAACTATATTATTTTAATTATATTTAAGGTTATTATCTCGAATTTCCTTTCCTAAAATATAATAACATGATTTTTCTTTCATTAAGATAAAAAATTATATGATCATAATGGCCTGTGTAAGACATGTTATATTACATCTTTCAAAATTTAATATACAAACATATCTACAAAAAATGAGATAGATTTCTAAATTGGATAGGGATAAATGGGTCGGATCTAAATGAAACTAATGAAACGGGTTGAAATGAAACATAGTTCAAAACAAGGCAAATCTCAAGACGGAACGGGTTAAATAGGGCAGCTTAATTTCAATATTTTAATATCCTAAAAATGTTTGATGTTTTATTGGGTTTTCACAACGTAAAACATCCCGACCTTTGAAAGCGCATATAAAAATTTAGTTCATATTTAAACGAAGAAGACATATCACTTTGGTGATTGAAAAATGGGAAGTACAAAACAAATTCCATTTCTAAAGAAAGTTTTCATTCAAGTGGCATGAGAGCGAATGAACTCGAGAAAAGAAACATGGTTAAAATGTGCAATACTGAAGTTATTTTCCATATAGTTTGCCGGCCATACAATACCGTAATTTTCAACAACCACAAAATAGTCATCAGCAGATATGTTGTCTTTGATGAAAAAAAAGCTGGAATTGAAACATCAAACAAGAAGAAGATTGCAAAGACTCCGAAACTTTTAGCCAAAGGTTTGGAAAGTTTGATAACAAAGGCATAAGAGATGATACATATTTTATGGAGGTACAACGGCACAATTAGTCCACCCGAGTTTTTAATGGAAACACCGTAGATACCAAAGAAATTATAGTAGATGAAGATGTGTTATATCACAGAAGTGTTACTATTAAATGACACTGAACAAGACAATGATGAAAAGGGTCATGATCAGTTTGTGGTTAGGCGATCAACGAGAATACAAAAGAAGTCAGAATACTTAAGCAAAATATATGTCTGTCTGGCAGAAATAAAATGTGAACGTCTTTTGATCATGATTAATAAAGAGCCATGGGATTTTGGATATCGACAAAGCAAAAGAATCAAAAGACTGGATACTAATTGTGAGAATCAAAAGACTGGTACCAACTTTGCTGTTGTCAACATTTGTTCTCATAATTCAACGTGGTTAAATTCGTTTTTTTTTTTTTTAAATTCGTTTCATCTCCATCCAAACTGCTTCCCATCAAAATCTACATTTTCTATAGTAAAGTTACTGAAGTTATTTTTGGTCTAACCTATTTAGTTTCCCCGATCACCAGCTTTGGATCAACACAAGTGACATGATTTACAAAAATGTATGTCAAAAGCCTATATCTAAGAAGGTGAGACCACATCTTGTATAAATAAAGAGAAATTTTCAAAAATACCACAAGTTAAGTACCACTTTTCAAAAATACCCTAAATCAAATATATATAAACATTTGGGTTTAGGGTTTAGTGATTAGTGTTTAGGGTTTAGTATTAAGGGGTTTGGGTTGGGTTTATATATGTTTTATAAATATTTTGAAAAATTAATTTAGTATTATTTTATCACAAATTTAGGGTATTTTTGAAAATGTCCCTTTGTTGATGGTAAACATGAAAAGTGGTACCACCAAAGTGGTATAAGTGAAATTTCCCAATAAATAAAAATATATAGGCATGTTTTTGTATCTAGAAGCTGCATATGCATCTAGATGATAGTATTCATCAATCTAAACTATTAAAAGGACTACATTTTGTAATTAACCCTAACTTTCGTGATGAAAATTTCATTTCCTTCTTCTCATCTCTTGTTTTACGTGTTCCTATGTTGCTTTGTTTGTTATCTGGTTCGATTAACCCATAAATCCATTTATTTCCTTTCGCCTCTAGATTTTTGTTCATCTTCCAATTTTTCTTCTCGTATAACTTGGTTTTAACTACTTAATCTGAGTTTGCTCTAATAAATTTCAGAAAGTTTCGATCTTTAGGTCTTTGGATTTTGATTTCGGTAGAGTCCGATTACAAACCGAAATAACCGATTCCGAACCGATTTTCTTATCGGTTCAAATCGGTAATATTTTCCCATTCCGAAGCAACCAAGAAACCGTAATACCGGAACCGAAGAGACCGATGTACCCGAACCCGCAGGGCCGATCCTCACGAAAGCAACTACTTTTTCATTTTCCATCACCATTTCAGCGTCGTAAGCCATTTTGGGATATGATGACGCACCACTAGAACTCCAAAGTTCAGATCTGGAGGATCCCAAGACCATCATGGGTCGGATCTTCGAGTACTTCGTCGTGTGCGGACTCGGTCCCGAGATGCGAACCCTGGACGGAGATCTCGGATTCCACGGATTGGAGTTCAATTACTTGCCTTCGCTTCTCGACCAGTTCCCTCCTTCCGATCATTCTCTCTACCCTCCCCCTCCTCCTCAGCTCCCCACTGTAAGTTACGATCAAAATCCCTTTCTCATTTCGGTTTAGCTTCGTTTGATTTGGATAGTGTGTGTTCGAATTGGATCAGATTTCGATTGGGGTTAGGTTTAGGTTTAATGATTTTTTTAGCTTACGTTTTGATGATTTCGAATAGTGTGTTCTTCCTGCTGGTGTGGCGTTCCATTCATCTGGATTTGTTTCGAGCGACCCTGTGAGTTTCCCAAGGAGCTATCCCATTGTCTTGACGGGTATGTGATTGCATTCTTCAGTGGACAAGCTTCTTTCATTTAAAGTTGGTTCTTTACCTGTTTGTGGTGATCTTTTAAATCCACAGAGGGTGATGGAGCCAAAATATTTGTCAGTTGCATTGCGTTCCGGGACCGAGTCTGCGAGGATGTTGCTGAGGCTTATCGCTTACCGCCCAATACATACGCAGACAAATGCATCTGTCTCGTCTCTCACGCCCCCAATTTTCGTGCTCTTCGGGATTCTCTCGAGGAGATTTTTCTTCTTTGCTTCTCCTCAGAAGGAAGCTGGTAATCCTTCAACTCTCTGCCTTGCGTTTTACTCTGCATAAATATGAAAGCAAAACCCATTTCTTATGGTTTGTATCTTGATGTTTGTGCCTTTCAACGTTTTTCAGTAAACCGTTGTGGGATATTATCGCCTATATGGTATCTAATGTGCCGTTGCCGACTCCCGGGAAAGACCGAGTCTTGTATGCTGTCGAGAATTGTCTGCTCTCGGTGGAAGCACCTCCGGAGGACAGTCTTCCTCAGGCAGATGTATGACTTTCTGCCTTTTGGCTCCTTTATCTGTTTTTTGAATAGTTTTGCTTAGCCATTTTGTGGTACCAGCTATGCAGGGGGGATAGTTCCCTGGTTTCTTTCATGTTTCTCCAATTAAGTAATGTTATGTTTGGCATGGTTTTACGGGATGCAGATATCTCTCCAGCCTCTTGTGCAGTGCTTGGATGTCGACAACTTGATTAAGCTGTTTACATCTGTACTAGTTGAACGGAGGATTTTGCTTCGATCTAACAAGTAACTTTCTCTTAATGAGTTTAAGTGGCATGTCTAAAAGCGTTCTACCTTTAACATTTTACAATAACATCTTTACTTTTGTTTTGAAACGTTTACCATATGCATATCATCTCTGTTTAAGCATCACCCTTATTTTGCTTCATTTTGAATCTCAATAGGTATTCGCTTCTGACTCTGGTGTCAGAAGCCATATGTCATTTGATTTATCCTTTCCGATGGCAGGTATGTCTTCTTACAGTGATGAGATCTCAATTATTCTCTTAAAAGAAATATGAACTCATTTGTAAGCTTGTGAACCTAAGAATGACATTGTAAATGAAAGTTGGATATCTTGATTACTATAGATAAAAGATGAGAACAAGCAAAGCTATTGACTAAAAAAATTCTTCTAATCTTTATTCTTTGTTTTGATGTATGTTTGTGAAGCAAGTCTACATTCCATTACTATTTTTTAGTGGAGTAGACTACATCGATGCACCAACACCTTATATGATGGGTCTCCACTCTGATGTTGATACATCAAATCTTGCTATTGATGGCGTGAGTCTGATTTACGTCATAAGTATCCTCTTCAAAATTTGTGCTATATGATATGGGTCTCACAATATTCCCATTTTTAGGTTGTAGTGGTGGATCTTGAATATAACCAGATCACTACTTCTGAGGAAATACCTCCGATACCAGAGCCTGAGTTCAGCGCTCTGAGAAACGATATATTGAAACTACTGCAACCTAATGTTGTGGGGATCGATCACTTGAGGGGCTTTGGTAATTCTGTTGAGCATGGCCCTAAAAGCTTTAGCAAACCTTGGGGAGAGGATCATGACCTTCAACTCAGGTGACTTAAGTAAACTTTGGCATATTTTTATGTAATTCTCATGTTATCTGTTTGTTATACAAAATTCATTTCCTCTCGCAGGGTTATATTCTTAAAGTTTTTTGCATCTATCTTGGGTGGCTACCGCAATTTCATAGTATGTGATTTTCACTCTTTACTTATATATTTATTCACCCCTTCTGCATCACTTATACGGATTATTTTATTAGGAAAATAAAGTTTTTAGCACAGATGCGTTTCTGAAGAGACGGTCTCGATCCACCAATCAGCCATCGGAGCCTATGGTAAGCTAACTTTTTCATGTATGGTCAAGGTATATATTTACAACCGCTCGACCTGTTTGCTCTCTATTATTCCAATCAGTATGGTAATCTGTCTTTTATACTCTTACTATATTTAATTCGGACTATTTACCGAGTTCATCTAAAAGTGTTGAATAATATAACTCACGTTTAATCTGTTGATTAATTGTTGGTTATTGGTTGTCTTCCCTGTTTTCAGTTGGTTCAATTCTTGGGCTCTTTTGCATTCCTAGATTACCTTGAAAGGCGTCTAGGCTCTGATGAGAACAGTACTAATCTCCTCGAGAAGTTACAAGACGCCGTTGGAAGGGGTCAAGATGCGATGTCAATTCTGCCTAAATCTTCTATGGAGCCTGAGATAATCACAATAGCTGATCCGGAAGTTGAAGAACCAGGTACATTTTGATCTATTGTTTTTAGATCGCATAAGCTGAATCATACAGTTTGAGGTTTATCATTTAAGGAACTACTGAGAATGAAAAGAGTTCTGATTGATAGTGTGCCGTTCTTCATAATCTCATGGGTTTTTGGCTTGCTACTAGTTGTTGAACTTGGACAGAGAAAAAAACAAGTTGCTGTAGCATGCATAGCAGTAGAAAAATTAATCAGAATCTTTCATTCTTGTTCCATTTATTCTAGGGAATAGTTGTATTCCATACCGAGTTTGGGATATGCTCTGATCAAGCTCTATTCTTTTTTCAGCCACCAGGTATACCTATGACAGGTTTCCTGCGAACGTTAGGTCAGAGGAACAAGAAGAAAAGCGAAAGCAGATCCTCGCAGTAGCAAGCGGAGCTCTTGAATCCAACGGAAGGCATTCTCCAAGGTATATCCTGTTTTGCTTGGAACAGCAATCTGACTCCCTTACTTAATTTTTATATCTTCCAAATGCAGCTCACCGCCAGGGAAGAACACTAAGGAAGACAGTTTCAGTTCAAGGGAGAGGGCTGTAAGTGTTACATGTAATCTTGTTGCTCATGCATGGGTCGAAACAAATTAATCTGACATGAAGAGGTGCTATGAGTCTGTCATGCGTGGATAGTAAATCAAACAAAACTCAGATTGAAAAATTGAATTCTACAACTGTTGTAGCATATTTATAGGATGCTATATCAAGTCCTGCATAATCGTTTTAGCCTTCATTTTTTCTTGTGTTGAATAAGATTTTGATAACTCTACCAAAAGTGAAATAAGGCCCACAAGACTTCCATTCTAGATGTCATGCCGTTACTTCTCCTTTTAATGTATTTTACGTTTACAGGCAGAGAGAGATCGGATGGTCTTGGATATAAAAGTCAAATTGCAGGTATAGTTTCCTTTTCTCGTTTTTTAAAGGATTCCAATTTGCAAGTTTATAAATTGAACGAAATCAGTTGGTCCTTCAAAACATTTTTTGTTGAAACTTTTGTGAGAGTCAGAACCCTTAAGTCCCAACTTGAGAAAAAGCCTAGTCTGTGGTGAGATTTACTTAGCCCCTGATAATACTCAAATTTCTGTCAAACTTGACAAATTAAAAACAAGATTTATGAATATCAACATAATCCAAATTGCTGGAAATTTAGGCTACACAAAAACTTTCTTTTGTTCTATATGTAACGATATAAAACATGTGCAGTTAACTTTTCTCTTAGTTGATTTACTTTAGATAAACCCGGATTCGTAATGATTCCAGTCCTAGTAAATAAATTTACATGTAACAGTGAAGATTAATTTTATGCCACTCTTTGATTGCAATGGTTTGTTGTGGTTTCCAGGGATTATGGCTCCGTCTTGTGAAACTGGGTTCAGATGAAGATCCTCTTTCTTCATTTGAATACGGCACGATATTGGGTATGTTTCATATCAGTGGGGATGTGAATAGATGTACATTAAATCTCCACCGTACAAAATGGTTACATAAAGGAATGAATCAAATTTGTATGCTTAATCAGCCAAATCGTGGTCATTTTTGACTATGTTATTTCTGCCTCTGCTGAAAAAACATAGATCTGTTATTGTCTCTATTGAAAATTGAACACACACACTTTGGTCATGTAGCTCTCATCGAATCTGATGCTGAGGGGATTGGTGGGAGTGGTTTTATCGAATGTATAAGAGAGCATCTGAAAAATTCGGTAAGTGTAGCAACTAGCAATTGTACGGAATATATACTGAGACTATTTTGTTGAGCTGGGCCTTACTGTATAGTTGATTTATTTCTTGCAGGACTGGGATGGTGGATTGACTGTGGAGCAGTTCATTGCGGTCAAAGAATTGGTAGGTAATTCTATCTGTATACCGGGTTAGTATACCTAGTTTTTGAAATGCTTGCACTTCAGATGTGCACATTTAGCTTTCCGCAGGTTTACTTCTCGGCTGTTAATGAAACTCTAAGAATTATAGTCGTTAACAATTAATGTTTCATTGTTGAAATCAGCTCAAAATGGCTGTCAGCCGTGCTGCTTCAAGGAACGATTTATCGACTGTTCAGTATGCACTTGAAGTTTCTGCGGAAATGTTTAAGAAGGATGCCAATAATGTCTCAGACTATGTTCAGCGTCATCTCATCTCAATACCCATCTGGGAGGAATTGAGGTATGAAATCTAACAAGTTGCGGCCTCTCTGAGTTTTTTATAAAATGTTTATGCTGCTTAGAAAATTGGTTATTGACATGTTGTGAGTTCTTCTGACAGATTCTGGGAAGGTTACTTTGAATATCTCATGGAGCAGCCTGCAAACGAGTGAGTCTTCTTAACTCTATCATTTGATAATATCAACTGTTTTGTTCGTATACTTGCCCCTGACCCTTTACACACCGAGAACTATGTTAAACAAATAAGCTGGTTGAGCCAACTGTAAATTTGAAAACTTATGGAGGGCTTTTTTGTCAAGGACTCATGGTAATAGCTTTTTTCCCATAACATCTCGTTCTTTCTATTGATATTTTGGCTCTAGCAAAGAGCTCTTATAATGAATTTTACTCTTTTTTTTTGTAAACTAGAGCATTAAAAGAAAATTTTGGGGAAAAAGAGGTTTTGCTTGAGAAATTTACTTTGTATTTGTTGTAGATGTCTGCGATGGTTAATTGCTTATAGATTCTAAGTAATTTCCATGTCATTACTCATATGTGTCTTTTTAAAATTTTCCGTTACGGATGCTTGGTCAACTTGCCAATCGTAGTCCACATACATTACTTGAAATCTAATTCCTGTTAGCCATATATCATCTCATTGTCTTACATTATACTGCCAATTGATTGGATCATCATTAGCATTACTAATTCGTTTAACCCTTTATTGTACTCTCTCAGCTCAGTGAACTACGCTACTTTGGTCACAGCCAGACTAATTATAGTGGCATCACATATGGTGAATTCTTAATTTCAAAGTTGACTTATTCTTCACCTCCATTTCCTGTAATGGGATGGTAATAGTTGGTCCTGTTTATTCTATATTCACATTATTTTATGTTCTTTTGAAGGCTGGCTTGGGACTTCCTGATACAGAGGCTTGGAACATGATAGAGACTATAGCAGAGAAGCAAAAACTTGGATACAAACTATTGGTACATTTAGTTTTGTTTAGTTGAATCTGCAGTTTCGAGATTTGTCTCCTTTTGCCCCGTATTTTATACCCCATATTTTATATCCCATACGACTACAATTTTCAAACTTTTTAACTTGCCTTTTGGAAACACTAACCAACTGATGCATAATATTTTTGTTGCGTATTGAACTTTGTTTCAGATTAAACTCAGAGGGTTCTTGTCGCATGTTCAGCAACTTCGTGTAGGCTATTGGGGCGCCTCTTCATTTAAGCAACAGTCTATATCCTCTGGGTTGCCATCACCACGTCCAAAAGCAGATGCCTCTGATGATACCCAGCAACCTTCAGAAGCTTCTGGAAGGAGTTGGGTTCAGAGTATGTTTAGCAGAGATACAGCATCAAGAGCTAACTCGTTCAGTCGTGTTCGTAAGTGGGTTTCTGATAATGCTTCTTCAGGTATGTCCATGATTAGCTCCTCCCTTTGTAGTTGCTATTCTACCTTGTTGTTGCTGAAGTCAGTATACTGATCGTGGCAAAACAGACATAACTGCCGCTGCACAGAAGAAAATCCAAACCAATGTACGTGTTCTGAAGGGCCACAGCGGTGCTGTCACTGCCTTGCACTCTGTGACAAGAAGGGAAGTCCATGATCTTGTTGGCGATCGCGAGGATGCTGGGTTCTTTATCAGTGGCAGTACAGACTGTTTGGTCGGTATAAATTGCATAGTTACACGAATGTTTATATGGGGATTTTTTTTTCATTCGTCAGTTTTTAATTGTTTAGTTAGATTTTCTTTGCACCTAAACATGTTCTCAATACCATCTTTGAGAATACATGCATTGATGACTTAAAGAGTGTTGTGTTCTTTTACATCTAAAGGATGGCTGCATCCACTTTCTGTTAGGCCTAAAAATCATTGCATAAAGGGCAAAAGGGGTAGTTCTTCTGTTATTAGCATTTATCTAGATTAGTGTATTATTTTGCTATTAATGTAACCATAGATGGAATATTTGGAAGAATAAGTATACCGAAGTAGAACTGGGTAATAATTTGTATGATGCTTTTTTCACTCAAGATGATGATTGCTTACTCAAATAGGATGTCTTTCATTATTTCATTTCTTGGAATTCAGATAGATTTAACCGTAGTTTATGCAAATTCAGAATGGGTAACAGCAACTTAGTATTCCTTTTTTGATTGCTTCGTGAATTTGTGCAGGTTAAAATATGGGATCCAAGTCTGCGTGGTTCTGAACTTCGGGCGACTCTGAAAGGACATACTGGGTATACATTTCTTATTCGACCTGATACCTCTCAGGACTTGTGGGATTTAGTTGGTTTTCATTTCTTTAACAGTGCTCCCTTTCCTTTTTATTTCCAACTTTTGATGTAGAACCGTGCGTGCTATAAGCTCTGACAGAGCAAAGATAGTTTCAGGATCAGATGATCAATCTGTTATCGTATGGGACAAACAAACACTTCAGCTTCTAGAAGAACTGAAAGGCCACGATAATCAGGTTTCCACTACCCCTCTTAGTGTTTAGCAGATATATGACATAATTCACAGGTTAAATTATTATGGTCAACGCAGAATAAACATGTAGACATTAAGTAATTAACTAAACAGATAACTATCAATCATTGGAATTCAATTTGGAAAATGTTGGAGCTGCCACCACTAGCATCTGCACACTGACAATTGATCGACGATCATTAAATTTGTAAAGTTAATATCATTGACCAGATCATACCTATTAATCAGTCAAAAGGCACCAAAGAATTAACACGTTTATTAACTGTTCCATCATGTACATTCAACTATCGTGCAGGTTAGTTGTGTCAAGATGATTTCAGGTGAACGTGTTCTCACTGCTTCACATGATGGAACGGTTAAGATGTGGGATGTTCGAACCGATATGTGCGTCTCAACTGTTGGCCGATGCTCTAGTGCCATTCTTTCGATTGAATATGATGACTCCACAGGAATCTTGGCTGCTGCTGGCAGAGATACGTATGTGTACTATATTACCCATATGGATTTTCTGTATTGAATACCCACTTACGTATTCAGCTATATGGTTGAATAAATAATCAGGATCGCGAATATATGGGATCTTCGTTCAGGAAGGCAGATGCATAAACTGAAAGGGCATACAAAATGGATACGGTGAGTCTCACAATTTAATCTTCAACATGTTTCATTTGTTGTGTTTTTTTCTTGTCGTACAAGTTTTCTTAAATGATGTTGGATTTGCCGGTTGTAGGGTTTGCTTAAATGGTTATTTAAGATGTGTGACTTGTTTGATAAAATCGTGTCATTTCTGCAGATCAATTCGAATGGTGGAAGATACGTTGATAACTGGGAGCGATGACTGGACAGCAAGAGTGTGGTCCATCTCCAGAGGATCATGCGACGCTGTTTTAGCATGCCATGCTGGGCCAGTACAAGCTGTCGAATACTCCACACTCGACAAAGGAATAATCACAGGTCCATGATAATTTCATCTAGACCAACTCTGAAAACAACTATTGACAAAGCAGTGAATTCGCAAATAAACATCAAGGCTCATTGGTGCTGTCTTTTTTCTTGCAGGTTCCGCTGATGGATTGCTCCGTTTTTGGGAAAATGATGACGGTAAGGATCTCATTATTAACTCTGACCTCACCTGACCCACCTATGTATAATGTAGCTACCATAAAAACTCTATAGTGTAACTATCACTACTTGCAACTGTAAGCACTTGATAATCTCATAATATACTTTGGTCTTCTTGATTTGCAGATGGCATTAAATGCGTGAAGAACATAACGCTGCATAACTCTTCTATACTATCAATCAACGCTGGTGAACATTGGTTAGGCATTGGAGCAGCAGATAACTCAATGTCTCTTTTCCATCGTCCTTCTAACGCCGGGACCAAAGTCTCAGGCTGGCAACTGTATAGAGTACCACAAAAAACAGCCGCCGTGGTATGATGATGATCCTCTTTTCTTGCATTAGGTGAAAAGGTTTACATCTTTTTGTAGTCTGAATGGGATTTTTGATTCAGGTGAGATGTGTTGCATCCGATCTGGAGAGGAAACGGATATGTAGCGGTGGCCGGAATGGAGTTCTCCGGCTATGGGATGCGACGATCAACATCTGATTTGCCTTCATCAGCTTTGTTGCTATTCCTGCCTATCTCTTTTAACTTTCTCCTTCTTTTGTTGCTTCCTTTTATATATTTGCTGTTTTATGCAAAGACACTTCTTTTATTTTTCCAGGGCATTTTTCTTTTATGATCTATGTTATAAATGTTTCATCAGTGATTCTTGTTTCGACTGGTAAATTGATAAACTAGCGGTGGCGAAATGTGATTTGAATAAAAGAAATTATGTGTATGTTTTATAGGTGATTCTTGTTTCGATTGTTGTTTGCTGCTCGCTTTTTAAATCGTGTTAACGGTAGTTAAATAAACTATATCCGACACAAACAAACCGCAAATAAAAACAAATAGAAACTAAACTAAATCGATTATAAATATTTTTCCTTCATGTTTTAGGATATTGCGGGTTGCAGAATCTGAATCTAGATGGACTTACAAAAAAAACTTTAAACTTTAAAATAAAATAAAAATCATATCAAACGAAAACTCAATGTCTAATAAATATTCAAATTACTTTAAAATAATATTTACTATCTAAAAATAATTATCTACAGCATATATAGTTATCTCAACATTTAGATTAGTATATATTTTTGGTATCTGGTCAGATATTGAAATTTTAATCTTTTAGCAATTTCTCTCGAAGTTCATTTATAGGTTTAGTTCTTAAGTTTAAGAGCACTGTTAATTTAATAACCAATTCTTAATCATGCCACCAAATTTTTAATAGTTTAATTAAACTGTTTAAATTTGCCAGGTTTGTGAAATAAAATATACTCCCTCTCTTTCGTAATACTTGATGTTATGTTTCAATGCACAAAGATTAAGAAAATTGCATTTTCTAAAAAGTTATTCATATATATATATATATATATATATATATATATATATATATATATATATAATTTTTAAGTCAGTTGACCAATTATAAAAAAAACATATTAATTTAATTGGTTGAACAGTTTTCAATAAAACTAAAGTAACCTTAAAATCTCAAACAAAATAATCTTTCTAAAACATCATCTATTTGAAACGGAGGAAGTATACTTTTACGTATTTGGGTAAGCTGAGAGTCGTTGGAGAACTGTATCTCAAGTTTTCTTTTTATCAAACGGCTGTTGAACTGAATCTCAAGTTAAAAAGGGTTTAACTAGGTATGCGATATATTATTATGTACTGTATGAACCGAATCCGAAAAAGTCCGAACCAAATCTGAACCAACTTTAAAAGAATATCCAAATAGGGATCTAATTTTATGCCTCTTAAAACTGAACCTTTATAGAACCTGAACCAACCCAATTGGACACTACGCCTTATTTTTGTTAACATATTGTAAAAGCATGAGTAACTTATTTCTTATTTCTATTTTTTTTTGTAAACAAGTAACTTATTTCTTGCGTAAAAGAAATAATATATTCAGTCAAAGACTCAGCTGTGGATTTTTGTCTTTGTGTGTGTTTATACACCGTATAAATATAAGTAAGAATGAAAATATATATTATTTTTGGAATTTCAAAAGAATGTCACAGTGATATGATAATTTATGGAAATTGTAGCAAAGATGTTCACATGACAACAAAGATTAGCTCCTGTCTACCCACGAAAGTCGCCATCGAAAATCCTAGTTGAGATTTTATTTGTTGGTCACAAAACAAAATAAGTACAAAGAAACAAAACACAAATAATCTGTTACAAAAAAAAAAAACAAATAATATAACAAAAGCATGTTGTATAATAAAAATTAAGTTAATCGCTGTCAACCCATCATCCGTTGACCCATTGGGGGAGCCATCATCTCTTGTTGCTGACCCATTCGCTGCCGTTGCACATTCCCACTCCATCCTAAGTACACCAAGATATATTATTATATACTGTGTAAGGCAAGTAAACATTTACAAACATACAAACAAAAAAAAAGAGATTCAAATTATTAAAAAAGATTATTTAGGAGAGAAATAAGAGATGGTCAATTTACCAATGGCAGGGTCAAGGCCACGGTTCTTGAGCTCACGATATTCTTGGCAAAGCGCACAATATTCACAGAAGCAATGAGTGATCCAATCTGGAGCTGGAGCATCTGGTAACCCAAACTTGCTTCGGATCTTGGCCCGGAATGTGCATGAGTAAACACAAGGTATCCCAAACAGACAACATATCAATCCGTACAACATTCCACCCGTTCCACAACCTGAACACATATACATATACATATAAATAAACAGAAATGCAGAAATATATTGTTTTGATGGGTAACGATATACAACTACTGAATCGTGACAAGATAAACCGCGTCCCAAGAAAAGTGATCAGGGAAACTAAATTATGTGACTCATTAAATACCAATCATAATCTATATGCATGCTACATCGATGTACATTATATATAAATATATATACTTACTTGTTGCGCCTTCATCGGTAACTTCTGCGATCTGTCCAAATGTGACGAATGGAAAGAAACATGTGATGATTGCTGATAGAAAACAGAAAACATATAAAGGGATGAATATCATGAAAATCATGATGTATCAATAACAGACAATTACGGAGAATCTAATTGAAATGTTCAGTGTCTAACCATTTTCACCATCGTTCATGCAATCAAAAAGCCCCGAAGTCCAGTTTGATGGTTGGTTAATATTCACCGGTCGGGGCATTTGTGGTGCATAAGGTTGGTTACCTATACCACCGGGATTGATATAGGTAGGTTGAACCGGTCTGGGCATATTTGGTACTCCGCTTGATTGGTTACCCATTCCCCCATTGTGAGGATATTTCTGCTCGGTGTCGACCATTTGTTTTTCGGATGCGGGTGCAGGTTGTGGATGAAACATCGGATTGAAGTTGTTTCTCGGACTCGGAGTTTGATCCGGGCGACCCATTTGTAAACCAAAGAGAATAGATTTGGGTTTAAGTGAATAAAGGCTTTGCTTTCTTCTACTTTTGCATTGTGAAAGAAACTAGAATGAAGTTTTGACTTATATAAAAGGCGATCCTATGCAACTTGAATTAGTTTGAAGTTTTCTTTACATCTTGCACTTTTTATTTATAATACAACATGATCAGTGCTGTATATATGTTTGCACTTTCGTTCTCATTATTATTTTGATTCGTTTTTTTCTTATTAATGAAACTAGCTCTATCGTCATGATTCTTTGAACATGGACCTATGGGTGTATATTTGTTTGTCTTTTGCTTGTTGAGGTTTCAACTACTATTATTGATGCCCCACTATTTACGAAGAAAATAGGCATATGAAAGCCAAAGCCTTTGGAGAAAACTTGTTTGACGTAGAATATTATGTAAGCTAAATTTAATTGAGGACCAAGGCGATGTTATATATGATTCGTTTTATTCACTAACTTAGATAGAGATGTGAAGTTAAATTGAAATTTTCTAAAATAGAATACAATTTTAATTGATGTGGTGAAGATCCCTTTAACAAAAAAAAAATGTTAATTGATGTGGTTTGCAACATATTAGTGCCAACAATTCATCAATTTTTCAAAAAAACCTAAATAGCCAAAGAGAGATTTGCTAAAATAGAATAAATAAACATTCATATTGTTCGCCGTAAAACATTTTTAGGTCCATTTTGGACTTTTGATGTAAAATATTTTATGATTCATAAAAAATGGAAAAATAAAAATAATGTATATATATTAGAAACACAAATATGATTTTTTGTGATATCTAATTATTGTTTAAATTTTTTACTTTTTGTTCTACAGATACTAGCTAGAAAGTTAAAAATGTAAAATGTAATTTTTCTGATAATTACAAAGATGCATACATATGTATACATATGCAAAACATTAAATTTTTTTATTCTATTTTATCATTCTTGATTACTAAGATAAGTTACTTTAAAAAATGAAAAGAGTGCACTGCTTTCTCCTGTGGTTACTCGCAGGTGGCTTCACTGAAACCACATTTTTGACACATTTTTAACTTGTTTAAGTTTGTGTCTCTATTTTTAGTTTTCTTTACTCTTAATTTTTCTAAATGACCGCACATCGTATGTATGATGTTTCCTTTTATCCATGTAATTGTTTAAGTATGAATGAAGAATTTATTGTGTTTAAAAAAGTACTACATGTAGAAATATTTTAAGAAATTTGGTTTAGTTATTATGTTACCAAAGTGCATTTATCAATTTAGTCATATGTCTAGATATTCTTTTAGGGTTAAGCATATTTGAGGTGGAAACGTGGATTGATGAGTTAAATATAGAAGTGATTCATGATACTTTCAAGTGATGCCAAAACATGTGAAAAGATCATCTGGTAATTGTAGGGTCAGTAAGCAAATATTTTTGAGTCACCCAAAATTAACACACTAGTAGTCACACATGTAGGGATATATTGACTGAATGAGAAATTAAGCATGGAGGCCTATTAGTCCGTGCGTGACCAGAGACAATACAAGTGATACCCAAGCCAGGTGAAGACGAGTATGGAATCATGATGGCTCACACGAACACAGGTGACAACTGACGATTTGGTATGCATCAGACGCTCTGTGAGCAGAATGGTTATAACATCTCAGTTTCTGGTATATATTGGTGCATGTGTGGTAGGACTTAAGATCAATTATATTTAGTTATGTTGAAACACGATGGCAAAACAATTTGACTTAAAACCAGAATCAAATACACAAACTCACGGCACATTCTCTGATGAACTTGTCAACGAATGTAAGTTGTAGAATTATGGAGATTGGAAGAAGAACGCGGAAAATATGGATAGAGACACATGCAATTGTAGACACGAACCCCCATTGACATTTACTTTTGGTCGTAACATTAATAAATGAGGACACAGAAAAAAACACCAATAAATACATTTATTAAAGAGAATAATGTTTCTTGACCAGAAAAGAGAAAATGCAACATCCAAGTCAACCCATCATTCGTTGGCCCATGGGAGGAGCCATCATCTCTTGTTGCTGACCCATCCGCTGCTTTTGCACATTCCCACTCCATCCTAATTACAAAAGAAAGTAACCAAATGATCTAAATGTTACAAACAAACAGATCAGTTCTTACAATTTATAAGAAATGTTTAAGCTAGTAGATTACCAATGGCAGGATCAAGGCCACGGTTCTTGAGCTCACGGTATTCTTGGCAAAGTGCACAATATTCACAGAAGCAATGAGTGATCCAATCTGGTGCCGGAGCATCCGGTAAGCCGTATTTGCTTCGGAGCTTGGCCCGGAATGTGCATGAGTAAACACAGGGTATCCCTAATAGACAGCATATAACTCCATACAACATTCCACTCGTCCCACAACCTGCGCGTATGTATTATATAGATTGATACTGACACAAAATTAATCGTGAAAATGAAAAAACAAAATAAAATTAAAATAAAGAAAAAAAATTGAAACGATCGTTATTCCAAAAAATATCGGAATGATATCTTTTTTTTTTCAAGAAAAGAAATAAATCCTATATTGTATGACATAATAATGAATTAAACATAAACGAGGATTTAGAAATAATTTGTTATTATTAAAATGCTGATTCCCTAATTCCACAACTGATCTACAGTTATATAATGCATGCTACATTGATATACGCATGTTCCGGTGTTACTTACTGCTTGCGCCTTCATCGATAACCTCTGCAATCTGTCCGAACGTGATGAACGGGAAGAAACATGTGATGAGAGCTGATTCGACAACACATCAAAGGCAACAAAAATCACATGTAATGTAAGTTTTAACAGTGGAGCAACAAGAAAAACCTTTATAAGAAAAACCAATGACTTGAAATCGAAAACTAAATGTCTAGGTTTAAGTTTTTTTTTTGAAACTTCAAACCATTTTCTCCGTCGTTCATGCAATCAAAAAGTTCTGAAGTCCATTTTGATGTTTGGTTGCTGGTGGCTCCGGTCATTGGTACTCCGATTGGTTGACCTGGTATTCCAATCGGTGCGGGTGCAGGTTGTGAATGCGACACCGGATTTTGGTCTGGTCGACCCATTTGTAAACTGAATATAATAATTGATTAGGGTTTGAGAATGAAGGTTAGTTTTTCTTCTTTTACTGTATATTTGTGATAAAACACTTGAATGGAGGTTTCATTTATATAGGGGTAGAGATTTTATGCAAATAAGTTTGAAACTTTCGTTACATCTTGCACTTTTGTTTTGACATATTCAGTTTTTCTATCATAGAACATAGCAATAGTACATATAAAAATAATTTGTTATAATTAATATTTCAACTTGTATATGTTTACTAATGAAACTAGCATCACGTTCATTTTTCAACATATCCCATATGAGTGTACGGTTATCTTTCATCGAAGTTTTAAAACGATATGCTAGAATTCAACACCATCTATAGCCAAATCGTCTTTACTTCTATCGCGATTTGCAGCAGAACTGCAACAAAAACAACAAAAATATTTAGTACACTGGTGTGTATATCATTTTGTTATATATTGTTGCATATTTAGAATTGAAAATCAAAGGAACTTTGAAATTTATTTTACACACTGTATGTATGCGTCCAATAAACACCAAATCTGATTTCGACCTCCACGGTTATATTAATTAAGATTAGTATAACTTGGTTATGAATTAAATATTAATTACCGTTTTACAAAGTGAATTTTAGTGATGGTAGAACTATTCTCAGTAATGTACGGATATCGTCATTTATAATGCGTTCTTACCTGATGAAGCATGCTTGTATATAAATAGACCTTGGGATTTTGGAAAGATTAAAGTGGATACTAATATTCGCAACAATGAATTCAATTTTTTTTTTTATCTAGCTGTATAACATACTAAACTATACTTCAATTTGGGGGAAAACGGTACTAAACAATACAAAAGTGCTTATAAATATATTTTTTGACTTATTCTGGTGAGCATTTAAAGTAGAGACTACTGTCTATTAAAAAGAAAACAAAACTCAAATTGCTATTGACGAAAATTGTATTGTTATCTGATAATGCTAAACATGATTGTGCACGCACATGGTCAATCATTACTTACTTGCAACTTAGAAGACTTGACTTCAGTTCAAACAAAAAAAACTCAAAAGACTTGACTTGGTGTAAATAATGAATGACTGGGTGTTTTGTCTGTACAGTAGAACAAAATTTATAATTCAAAAACTATGAAAATAATTTATTATTTATAGTTTCAAAATATTTAGTATTAAAACTTAATATCAAACTCTTATATATGATAAAGCTTTTCATTATAAAATAAATATTTTTTTTGTGTAAAATAAATTTAGAAATACATATATATTTGAAATATTTAATGATAATAAAATTTCATATCAAATTTTTGTATACAAAATTTTTCATCATAATAAATACTTTAGTTGTGTATAATAGACTTGGAAACAATCACATATATAAATATTTTTAACTCAATATATATATATATATAACCTTTCTTTAATATTTTCTTAATTTTATAAACTTATATGATGAATTTGCTTTTGATAACAAAATGAAAACTACTTTAGATAATGAAAAAATCAACAAATATTTTCTTTTAATTTATTATTAATAATAGGAGTAATTATGATTTTACGTGGACATACTCATTTAACCAATATTTAGTAATACATACCTTAAAATTGCTTCACCTTGAAATGGAGCTTGATTTAGTCATAATAAATCAACAGTATTGATTTTGTAATTATGTTAAAAGGCTTGGGATAAAATTTTCTATACCTCCAGTTATGCATGCTTACGTACATTTTCTGTTAGCATCACCATCGAATGTACATCTATCATTAATTCTCTAAGGCTATATTTATTGCAGGTTCTTAGGCATATTTATCGCAGGGTTCTTAAGGATGAGATTCTTATCGTAATATAAAAATCGTCTTTTAATTTTTAACTAAAAAAAATTAAGAACCAATTCTTAAATAAGATATAAGAGTCGGTTCTTAGTTTTTCTTAATTAAAAGTTAAGAGGTGTTTCTTATGCTACGTTAAGTTCATTCTAAGAACTCTGCAATAAACTTGTCCTTAGAAAATGGATGAAGCTCTTAATCTCTGTTCAGAATTTAGTAGTCTCGTATAAATCCTGACTTAGATATTTAATGGTCTCAGTATAAATGAAGCTCTTAATCTATGTCCAGAATTTTAGTAGATATGAACATATATCTCTTATTTAAAAGTCGGTTCTTGTAAGTATTATTTTATGTGAGCGTTTTTTTTCTCTACGGGGCGACGGCGATAGCTTCAGAGATTTAGGTATTCATATGGTTTCGAGATGGTGGGATCCGGGTATTGGTGAAAGGAATCGGATCGGAATGGGATCCGGAATGGGGTATCTTCAAGGAATGGATCGGGGCGTTTTTATTTTGAGATATTTCTCAAATCTCAGAGGTATCGATGGGGTGGGGGGAAAAGGAATCGACGGAATCCCGAGTCAGATTGGATCGAGGAGAACACGGATTTTGATTTCGTCTCCCTTAATGACGAAATCACAAAGGAATCAAGGTATGATTTGTGTGGGTTCCTTGCTCACAGAGATCGAAAAGTTTTACTTTCATTTTGGAAACAAGGGGATACGTTTTTTAAAAATCATTGGGATTTTGGGGAGTCAAAAGTCAAGGAATAAAATCTCAGAGGGGTTCGATTTAAAAGATATCTTTGTATCATATCTCCAATTTGATTTGATTAAGGATTCGTATTGGGGGATTTTAAAGCAATTCTGGGAAGCCTGTAAAAGAGATATTGTGATGAACTTTTTATTCATCCGCTTCAAAACATTCGCTTCTCTAAAGTCTTTGGGTGATAAAGGTTTTATTTTTCTTTACACTAATTATGTTTGTTGGATATTTACTGGAAATAACGAAGGAGATCGGAATATTGTGCCTCAACGTACATTGGGTTTCTATTGTCATGGTTCTTTTGGGATGGTGGTCAGTCTGATTGACCAGTTTTACAGTAGGAATAATTCTGGTTTCTTCAGTTTATGGCCTATCCGGTTTGATTACAAAGTGTATTGTTGTGGACAATGGAAAAAATGGACCTTGTATGTTTCAGTTTATTGCAGGTTCCATAACAGGTCCTGGGTCATAGCTATAAAGATAAGTGTATGTTACGCATCTTTCCAGGAATTGGAGGAAGACGAGAGTACATTATTTTGTGTGGGCCTTCCCTGGTTTGAATCTTGTCACAGAGTTACTAAGAGTGTTTATAGGTTACTTTTATATTGGAAGTTTGGTAATTGGGTTCAGAATGAAAGCAACGGATATTATTTTTTTGATGGGATTTTTATTATATATGTTGCATGGATATGGTCCCTAATACACTCTTTTGCACAAAAATCCGTCAGCAACCAAAATTGTGTGACGACTACAAGCTTCCTCAGTTCATATTATTATTACATAACTGATTGTTTGGTACATTGGTGGTGGTTTTGGTTTTGGTTTTCGGATAGTGATTGGCAGTTGGACAACTTAATATTCACGTACTTTGTATTGCAACAAAATTGGACAATGAAGGATGGAATAAATAATGGGTATGAGGATATTGACTATGTCATATTTCTGGAACGGATACAGTTTTGGAGGTTTGGATTTCATGGGCCTCTTCAAGCCTATACTTTAGAACTCGGAAGAGTAATTTTTTTTCAATTTTAATGAAGGTTTTAAGCTGGAATTGTAGAGGAATGGGAAGCAAATGGACAATTAGTTAGGGAAATTGTCACTAATACCATTTTTAGGATACAATTTTTCAAAAATACACTAATCAACTATACCACTAAATTTTTAATAGGGAAATGACTACAATGTCCCTAATATCTTCTTCCTCGATCTCAATATGAGAATCCGGCGACATAGGATGAAAATAAAAAATCGACGACTCCAACGAGATTTAACAAAGCCGACGAGTTTCCGGCGAGATTTGACGAACCTGGCGAAAGTCCGGCGAGATTGACGAAGATGAAGAGTTTCCTGCAAGATTTGGCCAACGTCGCAATATGTTTTGGGGGAGAGATTTAGGATTTCTCGTTCGTAATTGGTTGGGGTGGGGGGAAGATGATTGTGATGCGTCGCCTAAAGAGCATTACTTCTGGTCGGACCTCAATTTTTTCCGATCCTGTAAATAGACTTGCAATTTCTTCTATTTATCTTCCACGGATTGAAATGAGATTGATTTGATTGTGGATGATCTTTTTGATTTGATATGAGATGGGAATCAAGCTTGTTGGTATCAAGGTCGTTGTTCTTTCCAAGGATTTTGTACAGAAGCATTATCATGATCTCAAGGAAAGACCTTTCTTCAACGGCTTGTGTGACTTCCTTAGCTCTGGTCCTGTTATCGCCATGGTAAAGTGATGGACCAGAGACTGCAAAGGATGAGATCAATCCCAATCGCGACGAAGACAAAGTTTGTTGCTTTTTTGATGTACGTTTCTTCCTTCTGAATAAAGCAGTGAAGCTTCAATCATCATGGCCCCTCGTATTGCCAATGATGTGACCGAGGTAAGCTCTCTCTCTCTGTTTATTGAGTTGTGTTCCATGTTCATGTAATGATTGACTCTGTTTTTCTCTTCCGACAATTGATTGGGAACACACAATTGGTGTATCTGAACAGTGTTGCTGAAGGATGTGTTGGTCGTGTTGCTGCTAAGCGTTTTCTGCTTTTTTCCCTCCCAAGTCTCTCTCTCTTTGTGTTTTTAAGTTTCTGCTTGGAAGTCAACTTTGTATTTTTGTGTGTGTGCAGGATTGGTTTTAGCATGATCCTGTTGTAATCAATCCTTCCTAGTGCAATGATTGGTTATATCATATGTCATGTATTTATGTATAAGCTCTTATAAATATTTAGAAATCCTTAGAAGAGATTTATACACTTTTATGACCGATTTATAAAACTTTATAAAATGATTTTTAAACTTCCACATACGATTTATCAACTCTAATAAACTCATCATAAACCCATCAATATAAACGAAAAATCTCTTATAAAACCTGAAAAGTTAAGTTTGTTGGCTATATAACATCTGCTCTTACAAACTATTTTTATAAAATCTTACAAATTGATTTATAAACCCTTATAAAATGATTTATAAACCCTTATAAATTGATTTATAAATTCTTGTAAATTGATTTATTAACTCTTATAAATAAAGAGGAGTTATGAGTAACGAAGAAAGATAGTGATATTATTAATGCCAAGTGGCTGAAGAAAGGTCATCAAGTGGCTCCTGGTGAAGTGCTTTGTGAAGTTGAAACTGTAATGCTAATTTTAGATTGAATTTCTTAATGTACCTACAATGTTTTGTCATACACTCTATAACTGATGATATGTAGCAGATTTTAAGGCAAATGTAGACAACAAACAATGCTCCACCGCTTAAAAAAATTTACATACTCTTATAAATTGTTTAATAATCTTTTATAATGGTGTATAAACTTTATAAATTATTTTACATATCCTTATAAATTATTTACATACATTTATAAACCCTTATAAATTATTATACAAACCATTATAAATAGTTTTATAAGTCTTTTTAAATGGTTATACTTTTAGTTGATTTATAAACTTATACAACTCTTATAATATCCCTTATAAAATAAATATAAGCTTTCATAATTTTTTTATAAACCTTTATTAGTAGTATACATACCATTTATAAATTATTTATAAACTTTCATAACTTTCTTATAAACATTTATAAATGGTTAATATATTTTAGAATATGTTTTATATGCCTTTATAAATGGTTTATATACTCTTACAAATGATTTTACGTACCTTTATAAATTGTTTTATAATCATTTATAATGGTGTATTAACTTTATAAATTAGTTTTATAAACCCATATAATTTTTTTGCATACGCTTATAAAATCTTATAAATTATTATACAAACCATTATAAATTGTTTTGTAAGGCTTTCTAAATGGTTATAGAAATGTGGAAAGCCTTATAAATTGTTTTGATAACTAATTATGAATAGATTTATGAACCTAATAAATGATTTTTTTTATACACTAAGTTTTATGACATCAAAATCCAAAGGGGCTAGAACAACATGCAACCAAAACGGAAGAAAGAAACATCTTAAACATTTTAGACCTTTTTGCTTAAAGCTCCACACTTTGATACACAAGATTAAATTAATAAAATTAAAGAACACGTGTAGGCTTTGTAAGAGGTTCATGAAACATGGCAGATTATGAGGCACATGCGGACAGCAAGAAGGACTCCACCGCTTTAGAAATTTTACATAACTTTATAAATTATTTTATAATTTTTATAATGGTTTATAAATTTAATAAATAATTTTTATATACCCTTATAAACCATTATAAATTATTATACAAACCACTATAAATTATTTTATAAGGCTTTCAAAATGGTTATAGACTCTTTTAGTTGATTAATAAACATATACAACTCTTATAATACCCCTTATAAATTCTATTTTAAATAATCTTTTCATGAAACTAGTATATCTGACTTTTATAAAGGTTTATAAGGGGTTATAAGTTATATAATCTCTTCATGAAAGTATTATATCTGAGTTTTATAAATGTTTATAAGGGATTATAAGTTATATAATCTCTTCATGAAACTAATATATCAGCCTTTTCACATCTTAGTTTATATAATACTTAATAAGGGGCCAGCTATAAACATTTATAAGTTATTATTTATCTGTTTTTCATCTCCGGGTTTATATAATCTCTTCATGAAACTAATACATCTGAGTTTTATAAATGTTTATAAGGGGTTATAAGTTATATAGTCTCTTCATAAAAATAGTATATCTGAGTTTTATAAAGGTTTATAAGGGGTTATAAGTTATATAATCTCTTCATGAAACTAGTATATCTGAGTTTTATAAAGGCTTATAAGGGGTTATAAGTTATATAATCTCTTCATAAAACTAGTATATAAGTTATATAAACTAGTATATCTGAGTTTTATAAATGTTTATAAGGGGTTATAAGTTATATAATATCTTCATGAAACTAGTATATGAACATTTTCATCTCTTAGTTTATATAATATTTTATAAGGGGTCAGTTATAAACATTTATAAGGTATTATTTATCAGTTTTTTTATCTTTGAGTTTATATAATCTCTTCATGAAACTAGTATATCTGAGTTTTATAAAGGTTTATTAGGGGTTATAAATTGTTTTATAATCATTTACAATGGTATATTAACTTTATAAATTATTTTTATAAACCCGTATAAATTATTTGCATACGTTTATAAACTCTTATAAATTATTATACAAACCATTATAAATTGTTTTGTAAGGCTTTCTAAATGGTTATAGAAATATAGAAAGCGTTATAAATTGTTTTGATAACTAATTATGAATAGATTTATGAACCCAATAAATGGTTTTTTTATACGCTGAGTTTTATAACATCAAAATCCAAAGGGGCTAGAACAACATGCAACCAAAACGGAAGAAAGAAACATCTTAAACATTTTAGACATTTTTGCTTAAAGCTCAACACTTTGATACACAAGATTAAATTAATTAAATTAAAGAACACGTGTAGGCTTTGTAAAAGGATGATGAAACGTGGCAGATTATTAGGCACATGCGGACAGCAAGAAGGGCTCCACCGCTTTAGAAATTTTACATACCTTTATAAATTATTTTATAATTTTTATAATGGTTTATAAATTTAATAAATTATTTTTATATACCCTTATAAACCATTATAAATTATTATACAAACCACTATAAATTATTTTATAAGGCTTTCAAAATGGTTATAGACTCTTTTAGTTGATTAATAAACCTATACAACTCTTATAATACCCCTTATAAATTCTATTTTAAATAATATTTTCATGAAACTAGTATATCTGACTTTTATAAAGGTTTATAAGGGGTTATAAGTTATATAATCTCTTCATGAAAGTATTATATCTGAGTTTTATAAATGTTTATAAGGGATTATAAGTTATATAATCTCTTCATGAAACTAATATATCAGCCTTTTCACATCTTAGTTTATATAATACTTAATAAGGGGCCAGCTATAAACATTTATAAGTTATTATTTATCTGCTTTTCATCTCTGGGTTTATATAATCTCTTCATGAAACTAATACATCTGAGTTTTATAAATGTTTATAAGGGGTTATAAGTTATATAGTCTCTTCATAAAAATAGTATATCTGAGTTTTATAAAGGTTTATAAGGGGTTATAAGTTATATAATCTCTTCATGAAACTAGTATATCTGAGTTTTATAAAGGCTTATAAGGGGTTATAAGTTATATAATCCCTTCATAAAACTAGTATATAAGTTATATAAACTAGTATATCTGAGTTTTATAAATGTTTATAAGGGGTTATAAATTATATAATTTTTTCATGAAACTAGTATATGAACATTTTCATCTCTTAGTTTATATAATATTTTATAAGGGGTCAGCTATAAACATTTATAAGGTATTATTTATCAGCTTTTTCATCTCTGAGTTTATATAATCTCTTCATGAAACTACTATATCCGAGTTTTATAAAGGTTTATTAGGGGTTATAAATTGTTTTATAATCATTTACAATGGTGTATTAACTTTATAAATTATTTTTATAAACCCGTATAAATTATTTGCACACGCTTATAAACTCTTATAAATTATTATACAAACCATTATAAATTGTTTTGTAAGGCTTTCTAAATAGTTATAGAAATATAGAAAGCGTTATAAATTGTTTTGATAACTAATTATGAATAGATTTATGAACCTAATAAATGGTTTTTTTATACACTGAGTTTTATAACATCAAAATTCAAAGGGGCTAGAACAACATGCAACCAAAATGGAAGAAAGAAACATCTTAAACATTTCTAGACATTTTTGCTTAAAGCTCAACATTTTGATACACAAGATTAAATTAATAAAATTAAAGAAAACGTGTAAGCTTTGTAAAGGGATGATGATACGTGGCAGATTCTGAGGCACATGCAGACAGCAAGAAATGCACCACCGCTTTAAAAATTTTACATACATTTATAAATTATTTAATAATTCTTTATAATGGTTTATAAATTTAATAAATTATTTTATATACCCGTATAAACCATTATAAATTATTATACAAACCATTATAAATCATTTTATAAGGTTTTCTAAATGGCTATAAACTCTTTTAGTTGATTAATAAACATATACAACTCTTATAATACCTCTTATAAATTCTATTATTAGACTTTATAAATGGTTATAAAGTATTTAAATGTTTTAGAGTTCTTCTAACTAATTTATTTTACCTTTATAAACCATTATAAATTGTCTAAGCTGATATATTCTTTTCTGTTTTATAAACCTTTATATATATATATATATATATATGTATATATATATATATCTTATTCAAATACCTCTTTATAAAAACTTATAAATTTTTTTGATGTATTATCAGAATATCATAAAACTCAGATTTATAATAATATTAGTTTTAAAAGTGACATAGACTGATTTATAAACCATTTACAAACCCCTCATAATTGGTGTATAAACAATATAAGCTGTTTCTGTAAACTTTATGAATGTTTTTTAATCTCTTATAACTTGACGAGAAGCATTGTATTTAAGGGAAAATCAAGATTCAACAAAGTTGTGGACTCCTTGTATTTGGTGACGAATCAGAAACTTTTTATAAGAATCATTCATTTAATGGAACTGATTTTACAGAGGATAATGGGCAACAAAACTCACAATCTTTAAAGTATATTTAGACATTAAGCAACAAACCAAACTCAAAATCATACATCACAACAACAAGAGTTGTGGATTTTTCAACTCAAAAATGACTAACCGATCATTCATTCTTCAGACCTCAGAAGTGGCAAAACGTGAAATCACGATTCTTGCTTTCCAACTCCGAAACTCTTTTAGCAGCAAATCATGAGTCTGCTCGGCCTTCTCTAACCGGAGCGATTCTAATCTCGTTGATAATCTCTCGATCTCCTTCTCTACTTCTTCGATCTCTGCATTAATATCACTGTGTTTTGCCTTCGACCGGAGCGAATCGGATCATCGATGGTGAAGGAGACTGAGGATTTGAGCGAAGAGGAAACATATAGTGGGATCTAATTATCCTTTCTGCAATCAGAATCGAATGATGCATTGAGGTTAGACCAAAAGGCCTCGATCTTGCCGCTGTCGTCGCTCGATCTCGCCGCCGCCGTCGCTCCCCGTTGCTGTCGTCGTCTCTCAATATGGCCGCCGTCGCTCCGCGTTGCCTCGTCAATGGATCTCGACAGAGAGAAGAAAGTCACGATAGAGAGAAAAAGTTGGTGATATCTTAGAGATAAAGTAGGGTTAATTTTGTCTTTTACACATTAATGAAAAGTGTATTTGTGAAAATGTCCTTCTACTGATGGTATTGTTGAATTGTGGTACTACACAAAGTGTAGTTATGAAATTTTCCCAATTAGTTACTTACGGGAAATATGGCACCAATATAAACCAGACTTTTTATTTTTGTCAGAAACAAAGCAGGATTTTACCTTTGTTCAAGGATTTCAAACACATTTTGGATATGATAATCTAATAACGGTAGATCCAATTGGAACAAGCGGAGGATTGGCACTATTTTATAATAATGAGCATCAAGTTAACATTTTATACTCTAGTGCCAGGATGATAGATGTGGAGGCAAAAACTTTGGGGAAAAAGATATTTATGACATTTGTATACGGAGAGCCAATCCAGAAATTAAGAGACCAAGTATGGGAGAGGTTAACAAGATATGGCATTTCAAGATACGATCCTTGGTTTATTATTGGAGACTTAAATGAAATCACTGGAAACCATGAAAAAGAAGGTGGCCCGTTACGGAGCCCGGAATCCTTCGTATCATTTAACAATATGATCCGTAATAGTGGACTTTTGGAATTTCAGGCGAAGGGGAACAAATTATCTTGGCAAGGAAGGAGAAAAGTAAATGGAAAAGCGACAATGATTCGGTGTCGACTGGATAGAGCTTTAGCAAATGAAGAATGGCATACAATGTTCCCACAGTCGTATACAGAATATTTGAAATTGGTGGGATCGGACCATCGACCGATAGTGGCTTTCCTTGAGGACAAAGTTACTAGGCGTAAGGGACAGTTTCGATTTGATAAAAGATGGATAGGACGGGAAGGCTTTTTGGAATCTATTGCTAGAGGCTGGACAAAGGAAATGAGGAGTACAACTGGAAATTCGGGGGATGTTGTGTCCAAGATTACCAACTGTCGACACGAACTCTCAACTTGGCGTAAGAATAACCCACCTTACGGAAAGGAGAAAATAGCGGAATTACAAAAGGCATTGGAGGAAGTTCAATCCGACGATAATAGATCTCAAGAGGATATTTTGGAAGTGTCTCGGAAACTTCAAGAGGCGTATAAAGACGAGGAGGAATACTGGCAACAAAAAAGTAGAAATACGTGGAACACGGCGGGAGATCGCAGTACAAATTTCTTTCATGCCTTGACGAAACAGCGAAGAACTCGTAATCGGCTAGTGGGCTTATATGATACAAATGGCAATTGGGTGGTTAAGGATGAAGGGATTGAGAAGGTTGCAGTGGATTATTTTGAGGAACTTTTTAGCACTACGTCGCCTAGAGAATTTGATGATTTTCTAGATGAAATTAAACCATCTATCTCTCATCAAACGAATCAGCGGCTAATAAGGAACGCCTCAGAGGAAGAGGTGCGGGAAGCATTGTTCATGATGCATCCTGAGAAGGCACCGGGTCCAGATGGAATGACGGCACTGTTTTTCCAACACTCTTGGCACATTATCAAGAAGGATATAGTGGATATGGTCAATAATTTTTTGACTACAGGGAAATTGGATGCGCGCCTAAATGTTACAAATATATGTTTGATTCCCAAGACGGATCGACCGACGAGGATGACAGAACTTAGACCAATAAGTCTTTGTAATGTCGGTTACAAAATTATATCAAAAGTTCTGTGTCAACGGCTAAAGGCTTGCCTACCGGCTCTGATTTCGGAAACACAGTCGGCTTTTGTAGCTGGGAGATTGATCTCGGACAATATCCTTATTGCCCAAGAAATGTTCCATGGGTTGAGAACAAATAAATCTTGCCAAAACAAGTTTATGGCTATCAAAACAGATATGAGTAAGGCTTATGATAGAGTGGAATGGAATTTTATTCAAGCATTACTTAGGAAAATGGGGTTTGATCACCATTGGGTTCAGTTGATGATGGAGTGTATAACTTCGGTCCAATACAAAGTCCTATTAAATGGACAACCACGAGGACAAATCATCCCTAATAGAGGTCTACGTCAGGGGGACCCGTTATCCCCTTATTTGTTCATTTTGTGCACTGAAGCCTTAATAGCAAATATCAAAAAAGCGGAAAACAGAAAAAGGCTGACGGGAGTAAAAGTGGCAAGGGCATGTCCCTCTATATCTCATCTGCTTTTCGCAGATGATAGCATTTTTTTCTGTAGAGCGCAGAAAGAGGAATGTGAGACTATTTTGGTAATTCTTAAAGAATACGAAAAGGTTTCGGGACAGCAGATTAACTTTCAAAAATCGTCGATTCAATTTGGCCATACAGTTGACGACACTACTCGCCAAGAACTTCGGGATATTTTGGGAATTCAAAACATGGGAGGAATGGGAACATATTTGGGAATCCCAGAGAGTCTGGGAGGCTCAAAGGTTCAAGTATTTGGATTTGTTCAGGAAAGATTGAATAACAGAATCAATGGGTGGACTTTTAGATTTTTTTCTAAAGGAGGAAAGGAAGTAATCATAAAATCAGTGGTAACGGCTCTCCCCAATCATATCATGTCTTGTTTCAGAATACCAAAGACAGTGGCGAAAAAGCTTACTAGTGCGGTAGCACAATTCTGGTGGAGCCCTAGTGGTGACACAAAAGGATTACACTGGAAATCATGGGATAAAGTTTGTGTTCATAAGGATGATGGAGGGCTGGGTTTTAGGGATTTTACGGATTTTAACACAGCTATGCTTGGTAAGCAGCTATGTAGATTAATAGAGAAACCAAATACTCTATTTTCTCCTGTCTTTAAAGGTCGATATTTCAGGAATGGCTCACCCCTGGAACCGATCAGATCGTACGCGTCCTCCTATGGGTGGCGTAGTATAATCTCTGCTAGATCTCTGGTTAGCAAAGGACTAATCAAAAGGGTGGGATCAGGGACATCCATCTCAGTATGGAATGATCCCTGGCTCCCAACCACTCGCCCGAGACCAGCCAATAAAAAACAAAATGTTCTTTTACCGGATCTTACAGTTGATTCCCTCATTGATGAAACCTCGCGAACATGGAACTCCCGGGCACTTCAGGAAATAATGGACCCCGAAGATGTCAAAATAGTCGAGAGTATACCTCTAAGTAGGACACAAACAATGGATCGAGATGGGTGGCATTTTACAAAAAATGGAAAATATACGGTTAAATCAGGATATCAAGTGGAGCGCACATATCCAGACAAAGAACGAGGGACATTAGAATTTGGACCAACGGTGACTGATCTTAAAGCTAATTGCTGGAAAGTGCATTGTCCACCGAAGATGAAGCATTTTCTATGGCAACTATTGTCGGGATGTATTGCGGTAAAGAAAAATCTAAAAGCAAGGGGTATTCAAGGAGATATACGGTGTGACAGATGTGGAGCACCAGAGGAATCTATAAATCATGTTTTCTTTGAATGCCCACCGGCAGTTCAGGTTTGGGCACTATCAACGATCCCAACGCACCCAGATCACTTTCCCGGGCAATCTTTGTTTACAAATATGGATTATTTATTTTGGAGGGTTAAGCCAACAATGGAGGATCATCATTTCGCATGGATACTTTGGTATATATGGAAGGGACGAAATAACAAAGTATTTAGTAATTTGGATATGGATCCGAGGGATACTCTTCAACGAGCCATGACTGAGTCTCTACTGTGGACGGAGGCTCAACAGGAAATAGTACAGACACATAATCAGGTTACACATACGGCTGATTCAATATTGCCGATTAGACCAGGACGATGGTGTTTTACGGATGGATCATGGAAAGCAGAGGATACCTTTTCTGGGCAAGGATGGTATAGTACCTTGGAAGGTTTTGAAGGATTATTGGGAGCTAGGAATACAAGGGCTAGTCAATCCCCGTTACATACAGAGGTCGAAGCTCTTATATGGGCGATGGAATGCATGAGGAATTTACGGCAATATAATGTTACATTTGCAACGGATTGTTCTCAATTGGTGAAGATGGTTTCGGAACCAGAAGAATGGCCGGCTTTCGCAAGTTATTTAGAAGACATCAAGAGTCTGAAGAGAAGTTTCAATAGCTCGGAGATTATTCATATATCACGGACGCAAAACACCATGGCGGATAGCTTAGCACGCAGTGTGAGGCAGCAGACGTCGTTTACTGTCCATATGGATACAGAGCACCCAATTTGGTTTACAGAGTCTATATGAGTCTGTAACTGGTCGACAAAAAAAAAAAAAAAAAAAAAAAAAAAAAAAAAGTCGGTTCTTAGTTTTTCTTAGTTAAAAATTAATAAACGGTTCTTAAATTATGCTAAGAATTATATCATAAGAACTCTGCAATAAACTTGTCCTTAGAAAATGGATGAAGCTCTTAATCTCTGTCCAAGAAAGTTAAGAAAGCCAAGATATTACATAAGATTGATCATTTATCCTTGCCATTTTTGCAAGCAAATCTACATGCTGTGTACAAGCTGTAGGGACATACGTAAATTCAAAGTCATTGTTTTTTGAGTAGTTCCAAATGTCATGAACGATGGAGGTTCCTTCATTGACATCCACTTCAGTATCATTATAGTGCTCCCTTGCTTGTACCTGGTGTAGAATTTTAATCAAAGGCTGACAATCACTTACAAACATAACTTTCTTGTAAGATAATCTAACCATTTGCTGAACTGCTAGCAACATGGCTGACGCTTCTGCTATCGTTTGATGGATTGCAGTACTTCCACGGATACGTAGAGTGCCTTGTCTGCTGTGTAAGGACCACCCGATGCCAGCTTTATCTGTTGGCGATATCCAGGAAGCATCTACAACACAGTAATCCAAAGTTTCTGGTCGGAGAACTTCTTGAATGAAATTGATCTTCGTGCATTGGGGCTGCTCAGTGCGTTCAGTAGTTCTGTTTGTTGCCTCCATCCAAGCTTTGTAGTCTAAGTAAGCTGCATGTATAACACTGAGAATATGATCTCTTTTATTTTCAAACAGAATCTTGTTTCGCATTTTCCATATTCTCCAGCCAAGAAACCATGGAAGAGTAAACTGCGGGTTTCTACCTCTACTGCCAAAGAATCCTAGTATGGTCTGCGGAACTATATCTGCTTGGTTAACATCAGTAACAATACTAATTTCCAAAAGCGACCATATCTCTTTGGCAACTCTACAGCAGAAGAGTATGAGGTAGGGTTTCTACTTCCTCCCCGCAAATTTGGCAGTTTTTATACAATGTTTAAGAAATTTTTTTTTTTCAGTCTGTATTATGTTTCTTAATTTATGTAATTGATTTAATATTAGTAGTTTATGTGTGGCTTCTTGTTTTTTGTTCTAAATAGTAATGATCAAATTGGTTTTGGTTACCCTTTTTGTTGTAATCGAGTGCTTTTAACAAAAGTTAACATTTTCTTAGTATGTGTGTTTATAATAAATATCGTACAAAAAGAAACAAAGAGAGCTGTTGTGACTGTGTATGGGGCTAAGCTGGTCTATTTTAACTACTTGTTGTCGTCGTTATCGTCCTGTAAGTGCAGGTCAATGGTATCTTATTTCGGGGGAACACTATTCCAATCTTCATTTTAATGTTAGACACTTTTTGATTTATAATTTGATCTCAAACTTTTATAAAATTTTGTTTTATAACTAGTTTTGAATATTTATGTTATATAATTATAAAATTCATCAAAACCTTCATAATACAATTATAAGATTATATGTCATTTTTATGTTCTTTAGAAACTAAATTTATGTATGTAATAAAGATATCAAAATTGCAATCAAATTATTTTTGAATAAGTATTACTAGAACTAATGGTAAGTATTAAGAATAGGTTATATATTGAATATTCTATTATAAGGAGAAAATGAGGGCAACGATAAGAGTAAAACACAAACTCATTTTGAATTTACATCATTTCGAGAAAAAAAAATGATGTAAGCTTCTGGAAATACTTTAAGCCTGATGAAGTATTTTTGAGCATGGCTTTCTACTTGAGTTGGTGTTCTTGCGATCACAAAGTTCCTTGAGATGCTTCTCTAATATCCTTTACGGAAATTTTCCAAACCTAAAAGAAACAACTTTCAAGAACAAGAAAGAAAAACAGAGCACTTGAACAGAGCCGTGGCTGACATTTGTAAGATTAGAAGCAAGTAAAAAAAATTGGCGCTATAAACAGTTTTTTTTACAAAAAAACAAAAAAAAAATTGTGATGAGATCAAACTCTGCACCTTGCATATTCTTCTCTTACATGTTTTACCACCTAAGCTAATTTATTCTTACACAAATTGGCCCCTAAATTGTTTTTAACTAGAACGCCCGGCCCTCAAGTAATGCTTGATCAGCCTCCATTGAGGCACGGCCCTCAACTTACACTTATATTTTCTGCTTTTGTACCCTTCCAGTTTACATTTATAAAACATAACTTGCAAGAACATTATTTTATTTTATGTTTGTTTATTTATGTCTTTTCGGAGCCATCTGATAAAATTGGAACAATTTAGAGAAGATTATCGTGTTTTTTGATCAAAGATGACATGTACAAATCAAGAAAAGTTCAAACTTTTTTTATCAAAAAACATTGTTGTTTTACGTTTTCACTGTAGTAGTTATATTATAAGCTGTTTTATAAGTTACATGTTTTATGTGTTAGAGGGCATAATTTTCTTCAAAAACAAAGTGTTAGAGGGCATAATTTTAAATTTGCCCCAGGGTCTATAATATAGTTGAGCCGGGCCCTGAGGAAGAAGAAGAAACCGATGCTCTTCTTCTGTGCATGGAATCCCTTTGATTCTCTCTTGCTCAGGTCTGGAACCACTTCTTCTGCCGCCAGTGGAGCTGCTTTTCCTGGAGGTACCTTCGTAGAAAATTCCATTGCTGTAGAACATACCTTTTCAACTTTGATAAAATTTACCATCCATCTTGTTTTGCAAAGCTTCAAACTGAATTCGCGGCCGGTGTTTGACGTAGTGTGTTGGCTGCGGTTTGATCGTTTACGCTTCCAGTCATCATCAGATACTCTTGATTATCCCCTCAACACAATTAGAGTAAAATATTCACTCGTTCATCGTTATACTATAAATGAGAACCAAGATGATTAAGATGATTTTTCTTTTAACAATGAATAATTATGATATTACAAATAATGAGAAATGAAAATCAAAATAATATTTTATTGATTTTTATACTAGAAGTATAACGTTTTGAGTACATTACAAATTATGAGAAATGAAAGTCGAATTATATTTTATTGATTTTTATACTAGAAGAAGTATAACGTTTTGCGTAAAAAAGCTTATTTCTAGCCTCTCTTCTTAAAGTTGTAAAAGCTCCCATGTACAGAAAATTATTGGCGAGATTATGGTAGACACAACCATATTTGGAGACAAGGGAAGATTTTCTTTTGTCTAACTTTTTTTTTTTACTTTTTAACAAGTTTAAACCTTCATTGGACGTTCCCATCGCAAACAAAAGTCAGAACTTTGTAAGAACTTACTTAATCTAGTTTCCAAGACACTTCAAAAAAAATTTTAATTGGAAGTTTATGATTTTATTTTGGAATCACGTTTCTATCATGTTTTTGATTTTTTCTTAAAAATATAAATTTAATAATACTATAATAAAGAGAATAGAAATGCGCAAATATTAAAACTCATATTATAAATTATCTTATGCACTGAAATTTTTATTATAGATATAACATATTTATTTAAATATATTGTATTAATTGTTATGAATATTAAAATTAATTAATTGGATAATAATGTTGCTAAAATTAATTTATTTAAAATTTCACAATTATAATATATTAGAGATATAACATATATATATATATATATATATGAATAATTTTTTTCTTTATATATATATATATATGAATAATTTTTTCTTTAATTTGTATCATAAAATGTTAGTCACAAAGTTTATAAGACTTTCTTATATTTAATACATATATTTGGATATACACTACCAAGCTTTTTAGTTTTTTAAAAATTCTAGTTTCTACACTTTCATTCGGTTCCGCAGACCCACTTTGGATTTTGTGTAACATAGCTTTCAAACATGAAAGTACGAAAAGCTCGTGATATGAAAACTAAAAATGCTTCTAAGTTGATTTTTACTCATCGCTTATATATAAAATATTTAGGAATAAAATATCAAAAACTTTCTTATTCTTTATAAAATTATTAAGATAAAGTTATAAAAATAACGTGTAAATATTACAGCAAAACAGGTATTTCTAAAATGATGTAATGTATTTTATAAAATAAATAAAAAGTACTAGTTACACTATGATCAATTTAACTGGTTCTTATACTATGGCAAAAATTCTCTTCAGGATTGGACATGTTGTTGATTGCCCATCACTGTTCTCCATTTACAAGTTTCCCAAACAACAAATTTTGGAAATTTTCAAGAACAAATCGTTTCTAGGCGAGAAAGAGAAAAAATCTTGCAGAGGAAAGATGACAGAGAAAGAAAACTACTAGAAAAGTTAAGAGAGGGAAATCACAATGATTTGACAGGGGAAAGAGAAATTAGGATATATAGAAAATAAGATCTTAGCAAATCTTAGTTGAAGCGGTTATAAGGGAAAGTACGATGTAGGGGTTCAAGAGTAAAAAAAACACCATGAACAGTTACAAATTTTATTCTCTTTGGTATATGACAAATATCGTATAAGAGCGTTGGTAAAGCTCCTAATTTCTCTACATAGAAGTACTATTTTCAATTTGAATCATGCAAAAACAATTAGAAAGTATTAAATGGAGAAGAAAACTGAACGGGAATAAGGATAAAAGGCACAAACATGTATACATTTTTTTCTATACTTGAACACACAAAAGAAAAAATGAAGAAGAAAAAGAAACGGTAGGAGTTATAAGAGAGATAAAGTTAACCGTTGGCCTGGACAATAAACGCGGATCCGAAGAACCAAACAAAATCTGATCTGAAAAGTAGTACCGTATCCGAACCAAAGTTGATGAAATATCTGAATAGGTTCAAAATTTTGGTATTTAGAGAACCGAAATCGAACTTGACCCGAACAAAAATATTTCAGGTACCCAAAAGTATCCGAAATAGATTTGGATATAATTGTATAAATTATTTTTAGATTTAATGTATACAATTACTTCAAAATAACCTGACCCAATAAGATACTTTTAAATTGTCTAAAATACTTGAAAATATATACAAATAGTCAAAAGGTAAATGTCTAAAACAGATAAACTATACTCTAATTACCAAAAGTACTTAAATATCTATTGACTAGGATAAGATCCGCGCCTTGCGCTGGATAAATTTGTTATTTTTATTATATTTTTGAATGAAATAATAGTTTGGTTTCATTTGGATTAGGGATGTTTAATTCGAATATCGGGTTGGTTTTGGTTCGGTACGGTTTTTTGGTATTTCAGTTTGTAAAATATAACAAATATTCTAAATCCATATTTACTTTGGTTTGATTTGGTTTATATACCGCCGGTTTTCATTATATTTGGTTTTATATCAAAAAAATAATTATTTAGTTTGAGATCATATTATATATTATACGAATTTTGGAGTTATGTTGTCAAAATTATTAAAACATGTTATATATTTAACTAAAAGAATAAAAAAATGCTTCTATCACCTAATAAAATAATAAAATCTAGAATTAATATCAAAACTTTATATAAAAATAAAATAAAATAAAAAAGTAAAACAGAAGCATGAAAGAAAAGTTTTTCTATTCTCCATATGTATGGTCATCAAATTAATATGTGTTCGATTGAAAACAGCTCTGTTTGCTTAGAGATTAAAAAAAGTTGTAAAAAATTTCAACTAATTGTTATTTATAAAATTTATAATTTTTAATTTAATTTAGTTACTGTTAAAATAAAGCAAAAAAAGAAAGAAAGACTAAGAAAATAAGAAGTATGAGTTGTAGTAAATTGTTACTTAATTATAGTTCAAGTGATGGAAAAATTGCAAACTATGACTCACAATTTGATTTGAAATGCAAAAGTAAACTCAACTTGAATCAAATGCAAAAGTCACTTAAAAGGCTATTGAAATGTGAACAAACAAAAAAAACCGAAACTGTTTTACGTTTATAACCTTTGTAAGTCGTCTGTCCAGACAACTTTCAATTAAGTCGTCTTCCCAAACAACTTTCAATTAAGTCATCTAGTTTAGTTCTTTTAAAAAATAATCTAAAAATTTTTTAAAAAATATTTTGATAAGTGAAAATTGAAATCATGTAATTAGCATATGTTTTAAGAGATATAAATTAAAATATAACAAAATTTATTTTTTTCAACATAGATGAGAAAGTAGTGAGTCATGATATTCTTTATTCAGGTTTTGCCAAACATATGTTGTAGTATTGTATGTGTTCTTAGGGTTAGGTTTTGGAAAGCATAAATGTTTTTTTTGAAAAATTTAAAATTGACCTAAGTGTGTTTATTTTTTGTGTTTAGTAACCCTCTATGTAAGTATAATTTGATTTTATAACGTGGTTAGTTAGTTAATTTAGTCAATTTAGTTTATGGGTTAAAATTAGGGTATAAGATGACTTACTTTTAAGTCTTTTGGTGAATAATTTAAACCAGACGACTTACATGTAAGTCGTCCAAATATTCGTGTTTTAAAATATTTTAATTTTCCGCTAAAAATATTGAAGTTTTCTGGTGAATAATTTAAATCATACGACTTACATATAAGTCGTCCAAATATTCACGCTTAAAAATATTTTAGTTTCCCACTAAAAATATTAAAGTTTTCTGGACGACTTACTTGAAGTCGTCTAGGAAGTATTCTATTCAGAAGACTTACTACTTGAAAGTTTTCTGAATCGAAAATATTTAACCTAATTGAATATTTTTGTCTCCCTATATACAGAAAAAATTACACATTTTCTCTCCTTCTCTTAAATGGCTGCAACAAAAATGTAATGTTCATCATTCTAAAACTCTTCAACCTCTTACTAATCTTTTGAACTTATAAACACCAAGTTTTATATTATTTTATTGTTTTTGTCTCATGTCTTTCTCACTGATTTATCTTGTTTTTGCAGGTTTTTCATCACATGGTTCTCAACTTCCACTCATTTAAAGGTAGATCTACTAATTTTAGACATGTATTTTTATGTCTGATTTTTCTTCATTTGGTAACTTCTTGTTGCATAAACTTCTTACTTTTTTTTCTCAAACTAAAACTCTCTAAACCCACTCTAATCTATTAAACTTGAAAACACCAAACTTTATATGAATTTTTCAGTTTTGTCTCATGTCTTTCTCACTAATCTATCTTTTTTTGCAGGTATTTAATTAGATGGTTTTCATCTTCCACTTGGATATGTACGTTGTGTGTTCTATAAAAATATATCAATCTATTTTTCCACTCATTTTTTTTTTTCTGTTTTTAAGTCATTTGAACGTTTTTGGATGTGCAGGTTTTTCAGATCTGAATATGCAGGTTTTTCAGATCTGAATATGCAGGTTTTTCAGATCTTGACAAAAGTCTTTCAGATGACTTCTGGAAGTCTTCCAGACGACTTCCAGGAAGTCTTCCAGTTTCCAGACGACTTCCAGGAAGTCTTCCAGACGACTTACATGAAGTCTTCCAGACGACTTCCAGGAAGTCGTCCAGACCTTCTGGAAGTCGTCCGGACCCCTGGAAGTCGATCGGACCTCCTGAAAATCATCTGGACCTCCTGTTGATCTCGTGGAAGTCGGCTGGACCTTCTAAAAGCCGTATGGACCTTCTGGAAGTCGTCTTGACCTCCTGGAAGTCTTCTGGACCTCTTGGAAGTCGTATGGACCTCGTGGAAGTCGTCTGGACCTCGTGCAAGTCGTCTAGACTTCGTGGAGTCCAAGCTTGTCTTTACAGATGAATGATCTATAATAGTTTTGTTTGTGGTCTGTTTTGTGATTTTCATGTATACTCCTTTAGTTGTGATTTTTTTTGTAAAATCATTAATAATGTTTCCAATATGTAATATATGTGCTAACAATGTGTTTACACATTTACAAATCAATGAAATAATTGACTTCAATAGCTTTTCTCTTATCTTTGGATCTCGCATATGCAATAATAAACTCCAATGACCTTCTTCTCATTTAATAAATAAGAATGTTGGTAGCCTCATATTGAAACAACATTTTAAGACGCATTTTAACCATTTTTCTAACTCATAACAATAATCATCATTGGTGTCTATAACAGTGATGAAAACAAACAATAATAACTAGTCAAAGCATATCACATTTTTACAAATTTGTTTTGAAAATATTTTCTTTGTAGAATACTTATCAGACAACTTATCAGCGACTTTCCTATAAGTCGTCTGATAAGTCTTATATAAATGTTAAATCTTCTGACTTGTATTGTTTTATATGCAACATATGGATGATTTTATTCTCCATAAAATGCATGTATCTAACGCATCATCTGCAGAAATTCAAAATAAAACACATTAGCAAACATAGAACATGAATGAGTTAAAAACACATCAGCTATAAACTTTGATTAACATGAATATTGGTAACCTCATAAATATCACTAATTATGTTATAAATTTCATTCAGTGGTCTTAATATTGATTAATATACATGAAATAATAAGAAAATGTGCAAAACTCTTTATAATATTAGAGAAAATGAAAGTTTGTAAATATTGACGCAGATGACATTCAAGTAAGTCGCCTGGAAGTCTTTGGAAGACTTACAAGTAATTCGTCTGGAGAGGTCATTTTCGCAATTGACTTTTAAATGGGATGACTTACTTGTAAGGCGTCCAGTTTGTTTGTTAAAAAAAAAAACTCCAGACGACTTAACAGTAAGTCGTCTAGGATAAACGGGTTAGTTTTGTATTTGACTGAATTGTGTCAGATATTTGACTTTTTTGGACGATTTACTTATAAGTCGTCTCTGAAAAAACAAAAAAAAATCCATATTTTATCATTTCTAGATGACTTACATGTAAGTCGTCACAGGTTAGTTTAAAATTCGAAAATAAAACTTAAGTATTTAATTTTTCCAGACGACTTACAAGTACGTCTTTCAGCTAGACGACTTACATGAAAGTCGTCCGAGATAAGCAAGGTTTGACCAGGATCTCGGAAAAATAATCTGGACGACTTAACTTATCTTGGACGACTTACGTTTAAGTCTTCTGGAAAACAATAAATATTTAAGTTTTATTTTTCAATTGCAAAACTAACCTGAGAATACTTATTTGTAAGTCGTCTAACTTTAATAAAATATTGATTTTCTGTTTTCTCAGAGACGACTTACAAGTAAGTCATCCAGGAAAATTCAAATATCTGACACAGTTCAGTCAAATGCAAAACTAACTTGTTTATCATGTAAGTCGTTTGGAGTTTTTTTTAACAAACAAAACTGGAGGACTTACAAGTAAGTCGTCCAGTTAGACCAGAAGAGTTACCCTTAAGTCTTTTACAGCCAGAAGACCTAGCCGTAAGTCTTCTAGGGGAACAGATCTGGAAAAAAATCAATTTCATACCTTAAATTAGTGAGATGACTTTCTTAGCACACATAAGTCTTCTCCAGCCACATATAACCTCAAACGAAACTAACAACCAAGAATCATAAGCTTGAATGACTCTATGAACCATAAAAAATTATAAAAAAATATTTTAAGTTTTTTGGATGAATATAGAGACAAATTGAAAGAGATGTTGTTTTTAGTTCATAACAATTGAGAAAGAAAGAGTGTAAACTGATTTGAGGTGCATTAAAAGCTTCAAAATGGTTGTTCATGGTGGTTAGGTTATTGATAGCAATGACAATCTTGTAAATACTTGAAGATGATGAGGTTGTGAGAATAAAAATACTATTTTCGAAAAAAAAGAAAAAAAGTTAATGGCATTTTCGTGAATAATATGAATGTGTGGGGTGAATAGGACAAAAGAAAAATCCAAAAAAAAACATATGTTAGTTTTGTGTTTGACTTTGAGTTTTGAGTCAATTTTGCAAAAAAAAAACCCTCAAGTGATTTAATATATAGGGTATATGTTGGGCTGAACATTTGTAATTGTAATTGTGGACCGAAATCTATTTTGAATTTATGATGAACCTGATAGATTTGGGCTTAGACTTTTTATAACCATGTTTATATCTTAAAAAACTATAATGTGGTCCATAAGACATTTTTATAACAAAACAGGTTGTACAATTTGTTTTTAAATTTTTAACTTTCAAAATCATTGAGAACCATTTTAGTGATTTTACAACCATCACCTTATTATTTCAAAAATCGAATTACTTTGATTTTAGTCTTTCACATAGTTTTGAAATGTTTAAACTGGACGACTATTGATGCAGACAATCTTGTTGCTTTTAATCGTTTGAATTATATATATATATATATATAAATGTTATTTAAAAAATAATATTAATACAATTTTATGATTATTTGTATCTTATTATAACAAAAAAATTAAGCTATTGATCATAAAACTTTCAAAGTGGGATCTTCCAAATTCTAATAGTTTATAGACGTTTTGAAAAATTCAAAATATAACATATAACAAAAACTCTAAATGTTTTTATTATATAGTTAATGTGATCATTTAACATATTTTAATAATATAAAATTAAACAAAAAGAACTAAGATACAAAAATTGTTATCAAATATTTATTATTCATAATCATTAATTTTTATATATACATTAATAATATTAGGTAATTTGTAACTTTTATTTAAGGAAAGCTATTTAATTTGAATAATTATTAAATAATATTTTATATTAATACAATTTTATGATCATTTTTATCTTATTATAAAACAAATTAAGCTATTGATCACTAAATTTTCAACGTGTGATCTTCAAATTTCTAATAATTTAAAGACATTTTCAAAAATTCAAAATATAATATATAAGAAAAAAATCTAAATGATTTTATTATATAGTTAAGGTGATTGTTTAATATCTTTAATAATATAAAATAAATAAATAAAAGAACCAAGATACAAAAAATTAACAAATATTTATTATTCATAATAATAAATTTTCATATATACGTTTAATCATATTAGGTAATTTTGTAGCTTTTATTTAAGGGTAGTGTGAGATTTGTTTTTTGTATATTATTTATCAATTTGATAATTAGTTTAATAAACAGTGTAATATAAGTTAGGATGGACCAAAATATTTTTCTAAAAATATTATATTTATATACCTATTTATTAAATGCGATTTCATAATCATATCGTTCTATGATCAGTGCTTATATCATAAGTTTATAATTTATAAATGTTCTTGAAAATTCATTGAAATTTTAATCTTAAATTATTCATGTAATCTTATATGATATATATATTAATCTATATATATATATATATATTTATATATTTTTTAATTATTAAATGATACTTTTTACTCATATGATTTTAAAATCATGAGTATCCTTTTATAACAAAAACGTTAAACTGTTGTTCATTAATTTTAACATAACAACTAGATCTTGAATCGCACAACTGTGTGGGTGCATGTTTTTTGATATATAACTAAAATATACAAACTTTAGAAATTTAAAATTTTATGGTTTCTGTTTTATTATCTTTTTTATTGTTTATACTACGCATGTTTTATACTACGCATTTTATGTCGTGTAGTAAGAGCATCTGTAAAATAATGCAAACCGTAAACACTGTAGTAAGAATTTTACAGAAATATATACTTTATGCAGTTTAATACTTTTAACTTAATAATAATGTATTATTCATAAATACACAGAAAAAATCATGAGTGAATAAATCATAATTATAATGTATTTTTTAAATTATATATCAAGACATTTTGGGGAAAATATTTAAAATATATGAAAATGGAAAGTAACAATACGAATTATATATTATATAGATTATATTTTGCTCTTTATTTATTCAAAGAACCCTTAAAATGAAACTATAAATAATTCTAATAATTTTCTTTAATAAATTAATAACAATCATACAAAACCTAAGAATAAATATTAATTGTATTTTGAACCATAATGATCTATGATTCAAGTTAAGTCCATTATTTTTTCTTTAGTTTTGTTTATCTATGTTTCCAAAAACATTATATTTTTTTATTACTATCTTTGTTTCCTAACAACTCAAAAGTGTACTTCAACTTTAATAAGATTGATATATGTATTTGTTAAATTATATATCAAGAAATTTGGAGGAAGATATTTAAAATTTATGAAAACATAAAGTAACAATTCTAAATATATATTATATAGATTATATTTTGTTCTTTATTTATTCAAAAAACTCTTAAAATGAAACAATAAATATTTCTAATAATTTACTTCAACAAATTAATAAAAATCATACAAAACTTAAGAATAGTTATTAATTATATATGGAGCCATAATGATCTATAATTCAAGTTAAGTCCATTATCTTTTTCTTTAGTATAGTGTTATCAATGTTTCCAAACAATATTATTTTTTTTACTACTATTTTTGTTTCCAAATAACTCTAAAGTGTACTTCAGCTTTAATAAGATAGATTTTAATAGTTTTTATTTTTATTGTCGTTTTTTTAAATTCAAAATATAACATATACAAAAAATCTAAATTTTAATTTTAGCTAATTTTATTGTTTAATTTATTTTAATATAAAATTAAACAAAAAATGATGGAGGAGATATAATTTCTTATCAAATCTTTGTTATTAGAATCATTAATTGTGATATATATATATATATATATATATATATATATATATATATATATATATTAATCATTTATGGTAATTTCGAAGATTTTATTTAAGGAAATTAAAAAACAAATCAAATTGGACCACTCACTTTTTCAATTTCAATGTAATCATGACACGTAAGAGTAATTAACATCCTAATTGAGTGACACATAGACATGAGCTTTTTCTAAATACTACAAAAGTTAGGTTATTATTTTTCAAATGTTCCTCCTTTAATATAATTTATATGTTAAGTTTAAGTTTAATTTTAAGTATTTAGACATATGTTTTCAAATTTATATATAATATATTATTTTGTTTTTATATTTTAGATATTTAAAGTAAATAATGAATTTTAAAACTTTAAAAATAATTTAAATGGATTATCCGAACGAACCCGAATCGATATTTAAAATACCCGAATGAGACTAAAATTTTTGATCCCGAAAATTCGAAACCCGAATATACCCGAACCGAACCCCAATAGGTACCCGAACGTCCACCTCTAATTAACTGTTTGCAAGTCATACAAAAAAGTTTAAGCCGATATAAACAAAGGATCGTGGTATGCTGGAAGTTATAAGATGACATCAAATTTGAACATGATACAGAATTTTTTGGGATTCAGATTTTGGTTTCAAAAATAAATCGATTCACAATTTTATTCTTTTTTATTGATATTATTTTTTTGTAAAAAAACATGATTATGTGTCAAATTTTTATTGTTTATGTAATCTGTGCTATAGTATATAGTGGATCAATACTATTAAAACTGTACGGTTTTTTTTAGAATCTCTTGGACTTGTGCTATGCTTTTAATTTGATTCAGAATTTTCTGTTTTCTTTTTATTTATGCAACATAAAACACACTTTTAATTCAAACAAACACCTACCAATTCTCAGCAATCTTTTATTTAAAAGATAACAAAACAAAACATAACATGTTACGATAGTTCTGGAACAAACTTCAGCCACTATAACACAATGAATTTCCATGAACACCAATGCTCAATGTTTATTCGTATCTGCAAACATCCACTTAAAAACAGTACACTGATATGCTACCATTTATCAGTTCGAATCAATTATAGTTTTACAAACGATTGCGTCATCAAACATAATACACAAGCTTCAATGTTTTAGAATCTACAAACTTTCACTTAAAAACAATACATTGATATGCTAATATTGTTTCCATTATATTCATCAATTCGAATCATTTTAGAATTTTACAAACAATTGCATCATCAAGCATAATAACCAAGCTTCAATATTTTACAGGTGACAAACGATTTCCATAATTCCAAATATTTAAAATCTAACAATTATATTTTTCCTAATTGTTTGTATATATTGTTGTACAGTTATCTGTATTATGATTCATAATACAACTTAAAAGCCAAAAAATATCCTTCATAATCAACAATTTACAACTTAAAAGCCAAAAAAATATCCGAATCAACTACATTTCCCGATTTTCCAGGCATAACACTGTTGAGTATTCTAACACATAAATACCAATCCTTTTCGAAGCAATAACTATATATATATTCAAATATCTATTTTATTAATTTTCATGTATGACCCATTGATAAAATGTTATGTCCATCAATTCTTTTCTATAGAAACATAAATCTAATTATATGACAATAACTAACAATACACGGTTAATACATATTTTGAAACCACTATTTTCTAAATATCTGGGACCAACTTCTCTCTACACCTAAATCTATCGGAGTACTTTTGTTTCCCTTATATATATAATCATATAGATGTAACGCTAAAGCATATGCTGATCTTTAATAAATTAGATGCAATGTACAGGAATATAATGGTAAAAACATGATTTGTTGAATAAATCAAATATATGTCTAAATATATGTCATTATATTTGTTGATTTAAAAGCATGATTTGTTGAATAACAATAGTAAAAAAAATAGTAAATCATATGTTATATGAATAACATATATCCATTGGTCATACTGATGTATTAATAGAATAAATTAAGACCGATTACTCATCATTTTTTTAAAAAAATTACACAAATATGATTACAAAAATGTTTTTCAACAAAAAATATACCTGCTGTAAAATATGATTACCATAACTTGAATAAACTTGATATCAAATTTATAAACAAACAATTTACTTTTTAAAAATTATATATATATACAAACAAACAATTTACAGCATTTCAATTTCTATAGGATGCCAATTCAAATGTTCTATAGAAAACTAAACCGTTGGTACGAATAACATCATCCAATATATCACACTTAAATAAACAAATAAATAAACAATAAATATGAAATATATGAACGAAACAGGTGCCACTATTCACTAACAATAATCAATAATTTCCTAATTAAATATTAGATAACTTATTTATAATAATCATATTTTTCATAGCAATCAGTTAGATGCATCAGTTTCGGAATGATAACTAACAATAACCATATTTCTTAAAATAAAATTGGAAAGATCTTCCTAACTAAATAATTAAGTAGTCAGGAAGAAATAAAATTATACATGAAATAAATGAGTAATCATATTATAAAAAATAAATTAATTGATACAGGTTTGAGATTTAATTAGGATCGGTAAAAAAAATACAGGTTTAAATACATGACAGATTTATCTGTTTTTAAATATTATTTAAAAATAATATTTATTAAATTTATGAATATTTTTATAAAAAATCATCTTTCGTCTTGAAACATAAATATTCTACAAAAAATGTTTTATCATTTAATCTAAGAAATATGTCATTATAAATACTTTTCTTTATAATTTCATTTATGATAATAACGTGAAATCCATTTATAACCATTTTAGTCATAACATTGAATATATTTTTCAATAATATATGTTTTCCTATTATTAAAAATAGTAAAGGTATTTATTTGAATTCAAAATAATTATTAACAATATTAAACGAAAATGATTAATCCTTGTGTAAGCATTCAGTAAATAAAGATTTATATAGAACTAAGTGATAATCCTATTAGAAAAAAAATGTATCTAAAATGGGTTTGAAATTTAAAAGATCAAAATAAAGAGAAATGTTTAAATATGATAGATTTGTTTTTTTTTTAAATTTGTGACAAATTGATATACACATTCAGATTCAGTTAAAATATTTCTTTATTTGAGTAATAAGTCATCCGATAATTCATGATTTAGAAACCTTATGATAAAGAAGAAAAAGAAGAAATAGATATATTCGAATTTCGGGTTTTCGGGGTACAAGATTTAAGCCCCATTCAGATTTTTATAAATTTGAGTTCGGGTTAATTCGTTCAGGTTATTTTTTTTAAATTATATACTTTAAACTTTTTAAAATCTAATAATTAAAGTAATATATAACAAAAAAATTTGAGTAGTGTATGACAATATACCTAATCCTAACATAAAAATTTGTTTGAATTGAATATTTTGTCAGAGAATCAATATATATTTTAAGTATTTTGGTGTTGTAATTATTGTTTAACTACTTTAGATATTTATTTTTGACTATTTCTATATATTTTTCAAATATTTTGGACAACTATTTCTATATATTTTTCAAATATAAAAATAGCTAATATATTGTATATAAATCTAATTCGGATATATTCATATTCTTGAAATATTTTAGTTTGGATCGGGTTCAGTTCCAGTTCGGTAGATACCAAAAATTTAGACCCCTCCAGATATCTAATAGGTTTTGGTTCAGGTTCAGTACTATTTTTTCAGATCGGATTCGGTTTGGTTCTTCAGGTTCATTTTTTTTGTCTAGCCCTAGACATTTTCTGAATTCTCACAACATAAAATATTTCCGCTTCAAAAGGTATCGGTTAAAAAGGAGACAGGTCATGAGAGATTCATCTATATTAAATATTATTTATCAAAGATTTAATTATTAACTTTCTGTATTTTTTTAAAGCCATCTTTCTTATTGAAACATAAATATTCTATTAATTTTTATCATGTAATCTACAAAATATGTGATTCCAAATATTTATCCTTGGAATTTTATTGATGATAATAATGGGAAATATATTTTTCAATAATATATACTTTTCCTATTATAATTTTTTAAAAAGCTTAATATTTTTGATAATATATTTTTTTTTGCATTCGAAATTGTATTAATAATATCTAAATTATTATAATCTGTATACCTATTTTTATTTGATAATATTATGTTTGATAAATAAAAAATGATCAATCTTTGTGTACTAACATTTTTATACATATATAAGTTTTCAGTAAAAAAACTATTTTATACAGAACTAAAAAGGATTAACCGGGTTTGAAATTTAAAAATAGTCGGTCTGAAATAAAACAAATTAAAATATGAAAGATTATCTATTTAACTCATTGTAAAAAAAGGATTAATCTAATTTAACATTTGTGACTAAGTAAGATTTACATTTTTTTGATTTTTTCACATCGTAAAATCCCGCGCTTTAAAAGCGCGGATCAAAATCTAATAATCTACTTAAAATAGAAGTTGATATATATTCATTATGTCTTAGAGCTGGGTATTATTGTTTGTCACATGCTACCAAAACAGGATCTGATATTTTGGAAGTTTGTAACATTATTTAATAACTCTATAAATTTTGAGAGTCAAAGTTAATGTTTATGAATCTATGACTATGTAAAAAACATCAAAAACAATTTGAAAACCGAAACCAATGTTTTATTGGGATGTGCTCAGATCTAACCTTACTATCATAAAGTCACGAGAGGTAGCGAGCGGCCTTAGCTAAATTCTTATAGTAAAAAACAATGTATTTGAAAAACTTCACGAAACCTAGTCATATATATGTAAATTTTTCAAAAGAAAACTAAATAAAATTTTAAAATAAAATAAAATAAGAAAAAAAAAAATCCACGGATTTGCGTGTGTACCATCTGAAAATATGGGAACTTGAAACATATCTTGAAGAACTTTTATTAAAAAACAAATTCACAATTTGGAGGCTTATACTCATGTAAAATTAATAATTAGAAGTCAACATGCTTATACACATTAGTGGATTTTAGGTGGAGTTCACACCAATTTCTAGGAGAAAGAATAATATAATAATAGGAATCTGTTGAACCCGGGCCGTAGAGTATCACTGGAGTGATACCGTCTCGTTACTGTTCTGCAGGCCCCACGACACGTGGCGGCCCGCAATAGGTTTGATTTAATTTTTTTTTATAAAAAGTCAAAAGAAAAAAAAGATTAAAATAATAAAAAACGCACCTGGGGAATCGAGATTGACGAACTCACCGATGCTCCTGCTCTAAGTAGTGATTGACACTAACACATCTATAACTACAATTTGAAAGTTATATAACTAAAATTAATAATTAGAAGATTAATTTGTTGTAGTATAGTGGTAACTATTACCATCTGTCACGCGGCTGACCCGGGTTCTATCCCCGGCAACGGCGTCACCAATTTTTGCAGTTTTCAGAAACAAGTGACTTGAATATGGGCTGTATTAATTTGAATAGGGGCTGTATTAATCTAGTGTAAGGATTAGGGTGGACATTCGGTTTCGGGTCGGTTATTATAGATTTTAGATATTTTGGTACAAATGTATAATACCTATTTGGATATTTCTATCATTGGGTCAAGTTTGCGTATTTTTAATCTGGATACGGTTATTTCAGATCGGTTCATATATTTAGATTTTGAAAGAAAAAATTACATTTTTCATTTTTAAGTTTCTTGTATTTTAAAATATAACTTTCACATTACTGATTTTTAATTTTTAATTGATTAAATGATTTAATAGATTCCGAAAAAACATTTCAAAAGTAAAAAACATTAATTTGGTTATTTTTTTTTGAATTTTGGTTGTAATTTTTGTTAGTAAATAAAGCAAAAAACTTGACATGCTTTTGAAGTGAATAAATACAATATTTTGTTACGTACATGCTTTGTACGTAATTGTATGTATATTATATGATCTTAAAATATATATAACATCAATATAAATATTTTAAATAAAATAAAAAATGTAACTAGAAATATAAGGTTAAATATATTTAATTTTAGATTTCAATCTCTCCTAAATCAATATTTGTTCAGGATTTTTCCTATTAAGATTGGGTTTGAATACAGGTTTGGATACCGGGTAAAATGCTGAGGCCTAACTAAACTTAGGAGCAAGTTGGCCCACACGCCTTGTCCAAAAGAATTTTAGCATATTCTAAAGTATTGATCGAAATGCTTTTACGTTTCTTATAGATACTGAGATTAAAAGCATCTATTGGAAGAAAATTACAGATGTAACTGTAAGTAAACTGCTTCTATGTTTTCTCTTGTTTATTGTAACTGTCTTTAGATCACAACATGAACATCTTGGGTTCTTTACAATTGTTTCTTCAATGATCACACTTTGGGACATATTTGACGGTACTACAGTTCTTCTGCACCTTTATCTGTCTCCCTTCTGAATATAAACACTCTTTATTTCAAGAAATGTACTTACAGTTTCAGAAGGAACAAAACAAAGATAACAAATTCTTGAAATGGGGGAAATATATTACTCTGCTGTACATTATTTGCTCTTCTCAGTCGCTATTCATTTTTAGAAATGTACACAAGTTATCACTACAATGTGGTGTCAGTTTTCACCAACTGTTGTCGTCAATGCATAGTCGATGGAGCTGGATGTTGCTGCTGCGGTATTGGTGGAACCGGATAAGCCGGTAAAGCATAAGGGGCAACTCCAAGATGATGTGGATGATGATGATGAGTTCCCATTGGAGGTGGAAGCATCACTGGTGTTCCAACAGCCGAACCCATATGATCAGGTGGTGCGATAATTGGTTGTCCCACTGGTGCACCACCATACATCCCTAGTCCAGCCATTGTTGATCCCGGATGATGCTGTTGCGGTTGTGGTTGCGACTGAGCTGGTCTATGTTTAGCCACCTGTTGTTGTTGTCCTGTAACCGCAGGAGCTTGATTGTTCAAAGAAGTGATGTCATGAATGCTAGACCGTCTTCGATCTCGGTTCATCGAGTTAAGTCTGATGAAGTATTTTTGAGCATGACTTGCTACTTGAGTTGGTGTTCTTGTGATCACAAAGTTCCTTGAGATGCTTCTCCAATCTCCCTTACCAAATTTCTCCAAACCCAAAAGAAACAACCTTCAAGAACAAAAAAACAAAAACAGAGCATTTGGATAAAGTTAACATCTGTTTTTTTCACTTTCTTTAAGATGAAGTGAGGAAGAAGAAGAAGGAGACACCTATGCTCTTCTTCTGTCCATGGAATCCCTTTTCTTCTCTCCTGCTCATGTCTTGAACTACTTCTTCCGCCGCCATTTGTCCCGGAGACTCCGTGGTTTGGTTTCTTCTCTAATGATCCACTTCCACCAGAGGAATGACAGTCTCTGTTCTCAGGAGAAGCTTCTGCAGCTTCTTCGCCAGTTCTGTGATAACGAGGTAATGGGACTTGTCCGTTCTCTATTGCCTTCACGTCTTCTAAAAGGATTTGGTAATGTTTCTTTACTTGTTCTAATGTTTTTGTTGGAACCATTGGCACCATTTTGCTCCATTGTTCCTCTGTTATCTCTTCTTCTACACAGTGCATAGCAATTGCGTTCTCGAATGATTTCTCTTCTTCTCTGCTCCATGTCACTGCTACACTCTCCATTTGATTCTTGCTTCAATCTCTCTTTCTCTCTCTCTCTTTTCTATGCTTCTCTCTCCTCTCTTACTCTTTTCTCTGATCGTGTGGTGGGCATGATGGTGTTTGTGAAATGTATGTGAATGGGTCAGATTCTTTGCTTTTTGGAGTTTTGTTAAAAACTTATGAAATTTGTGTTTGAGGTGCGCACGATAAAAGTGGACAGTGTATATGCGCAGGATAAGAGTGGACAGTGTATATGCGCAGTATAAGAGGTTTGATGGGGACTGCAACTTATTCACAAGCACAATCAGTTGGGTTCGTTTTCTATTGTGTCACTCGGAAGGAAAGAGTAAGCACAAGATAAGATTCTTGTAGTTGACGATCACTCTCACTTTACTTTTAAATTAACCCTCACTCTTTAGAGATTTGGTCTTTCTCGTTTAGTGTTTTTAATCAGAAACCAACGTGAAAGTCGAGTGAGCTCGTCGAACGTTTTGGATTATTTTTTTCTTTATTTTTAAAATGTTTTTGATTTCTATTGCATATATGGAATCCGGCATAAGTATTCGAAAGGTATGTAAATATATTTTAAAAAAATCATCAAAAAAATATTTTTGAAAAACTTTTTAGTGAATGAATATGCCCTGAAAAGTATCTATATATTTGTGTGTATTAAATTACTAATAAAATAGACACCAGCAAACTATAAAAACTATAACAATATATAATTACAAGAAAAAATGATTGTTGACTACACGAAGTATAAGTTATCACATGGCTAACTATGCAAACTAAAATAATATACACCTTGCCAACCTGAAAGAGAGTTAATAAAACTAACCTAAAACCTAACTGATATCCAGATCAAATAGATATGTGTCTTTTTATCTTAAAACATAATGAAATTAATAATCTCATTATACGCAAATCGTGAATTATTACCTAGTTTGTTTGTATATAACCAAATAGAGTGAAGTTATTTTTTTCTATAAATAGAGAAAAATACAGTAGTCTCTATTTTAAAAGAGAATAGGATTATAATAGTTTTGTATGTACCTTTTACGGCCCTGGACACTCCTCCTCGCCTGAGACTCGAACTCGTGACCTCTCAGACCGAAGTCTGAGGTGTTACTAGTTGAGCTAGCTCGTCCGGGTAAAATAGAAGTACATTGGAGATGTTATTTTTCATATCGGTAAAAAAACTAAGTAGTATTTTTTTAATATGGCTGAGAGAGGACTAAAAATATTCATATGCTTAAAAGTTATTTAATTTAGCATGTTTTTTTTAGTAGGGGGCAGGGGAAGAAGATCTCCTACTTTTATTAATGAATCCAAAAAACTACTACAGGCAAATCTGCCGAGGTTTCGCAACCCCGTTCAAATCCTCCAACAAAATAGGAGCAACATGGTCTGGTACAGTCTCAAAATAATGCAAACCAAACTGTAAAGAAAACACATAGTTAGCTAATCCATCTGCTAGACGATTAGCCTCCCTATACACATGAGAAATGTTGACTATCCAGTCTTTTGATATGAAGCTATAGCACAAACGTACTAGGAAGGATAGGGGATGAGAATCATGAATCTCTGTCTTAAAAAACTCCACCACACTCTCTGAGTCTAACTCTACTTGCAACCTTCGAATCGCATTATCCCATGCTATGCACAATCCATAATATACTCCCCACAACTCTGCCAATGGAGCCGAACAAATACCAATGTTTATTGCAAACCTCTTTATCCATATCGTCCATATTCATCTCGTAGCGAACCACCTGCCGTGGCGAGGCCAGGGTTACCTCTTGAAGCTCCATGTGTGTTCAGCTTGGCCCATTCGTTCGTCGGTTTGATACCATAAGATTTGCACTTGAAGTTTTTTAAGGCATTTCTATGTGTAGTTTATCCTAAAATTAATTGAATATCTTAATTTAATTTAGCACAACGGAATTTGCACTTAAAGTTTTTAAAGGCATTTGTATGTTTAGTTTATCCTCAAATCACTAATATTAAAAAAAAATATTATTTTAAAAAGTTTTGTTTAATCAATAAATTTTATTGTTAAAAGAATATGTTAGACATAATGTTAGACCGGAAGAATCAAAGACTATAAAATTTATTGATTAAACAAAACTTTTTAAAAGAATATTTTTTTAAGACTATAAAATTTTATGTCTATAGAGGACTATAGAATTTTATAGAGGACTATAGAATTTTATAGCATTAAGACAATAAAATTCTATAGAATTTTATAGCATTAAGACTATTAAACTATAGATTCTATAGTTTTTTTTAAGACTATAAAATTTTATGTCCAATGTTAAAATCTATAGAATCCAAGACTATAAAATTTTATAGTCTTTGATTCTATAGATTTTAAATTGAACAAAACTTGGGTTCACCCCTTGTGGTGAACTCTTAAATTCACCTCAAGTGTTAACACCAATCAAAGTGCCATGTAGGATTATTTAAAAAAGGAAACAAAATCAAAAATAAAAAAAAAAGGAAAGAAGAAAAAAAGATGTCGACTAATTTTTTTTAAAGCCATCTATGGCTTCTTCTTCTTCAACCACACAAAATTGAAAGCTTTGTTTATCAAATTGCTAAATTCAAACACTAAACCTTAAATTTTTGGGTAAATTCTAAACACTAAACATTAAACTCTAAACCTTTAAAATATTTTTTTACCCAAGAGTTTATGATTTCCCAAGGGTTTAGGGTTTAGTGTTTTGGATTTAGGGTTTATTGTTTTGGGTTCATGGTTTATTGTTTTGGGTTTAGGGTTTATTGTTTTGGGTTTAGATTTAGGTTACAAGGACCGAAGATTGTAAACACCAATTTCACAAAAAAAACTTTTAATATTTTCTGTGGATGATGAAAAAACTTTCAATATTTTGAGAGGTGGTGAAGAAGAAGCTATAGATGGCCTTAAAAAAAATTAGTCACGTCTTTTTCACTTTTCTTTTTTTTTGTTTCCTTTTTTTACTAATCATACATGACACTTTGATTGGTACTAAGACTTGAGGTGAATTTAAGAATTCACCACAGGGGGTGAACCCAAGTCTTGCTCTTTTAAATTCTATAGTCCAATGTTAAAATCTATAGAATCCAACATAGGGTACACTAAGTCTGCCTTTAATTCCGGTCTAATTTAATGTCTTTGATCAATAAATTTTATAGTCTTTGTTAAAAGAATATGTTTGGTCTAACATTATGTAAACATTGGAAAATATTATTAATTCAGAAGAGGTTTCAAATTTCTTTGATTTGTTTGCTTTGTGGACAATGCACATTGGTATTAATTACGTATAGTAACTTTCCATAGATATTATATAAGGGATAAACAAACCAAGCTTGAATAAATGCCTATTAACATCTTAGTTTTATAAAATTATCTGTCCTTAGTATACTAATAATATCATATATTTAATGTATCTCATTATCCTATCTTTATCTAAGCGTCCTACTTAACTTGAAACAAATAGTTTTATAAAAATACATTTCATACTGGCAAATAATTGAATAAAGTTAAATCGAATAATATATAAACAAACCATAAATAAGTTCTCAATTGTTTCAATTGGTCCATAAAATATAATATCATGCTACTTATTATATTTTAACACATGTGACCATTTCTTGATTTTCTTGAAACATGCTAATATTGTATTATATATCTAACATCATTATATTTGATAAAGTCATGAAACCAGCAAAATTAATATCATGAAAGTCATCATCAAGTCAACTACCACCGTGCATTATGGACGAATGTGCAATATTCAAAACGTCGGACTGCTCAAACTTACTTATATATACAGCTCAATAAATTGTAGTTTCTTATATATATCTTATTCTATAAAACTTAGTTTTCAAAGTTACTAATTAACACGATCGCGACACATGACAAAATATCATTTAAGATTGTGACATGTGTGAAATAAAATTGTCCCAAAAAACATATTTAAAACATATTTTCCTCTTTAAAATATATCTACTAACATAATGCTCATTTTCCTTTATCAAAATCTTAATTAAAAAAGGTAAAACAAAATTATTTTAAACATATTTTTTTCTCTTTAAAATATTTCTACTCTCATAATGCTAATTTTCATTTATTAAAATCTTAATTAAAAAGGTTAAAACAAAATAATATAGAATTTTATCTTATTATAAAAAGTTTAAAACAAAAAATAAATAAAGAATCTTATCTTATTATAAATATTTTTCAGTTATTACTAAAATAAAATGATTTTTTAAATAAAAATGTCAAAACGAAAAAAATGATTATAACAAAACGATTTTTAATATTTTAATAAAAAGTCATAGTAATTTTAATTTTAACAAAACCAATTCCAGAACAAAATTGTAATTATCCCTTTTAAAATATAAACCTAAAAAAATGGAAAAGACTATTTTATGCTAATTTTCCTTTATAAAATCTTTTTAAAATATTATTAAAATTAAGTAATTTTTTAAAAATAAAAAATGTTAAAACAAAGAAAAAAGAATCTTATTATAATAAAACGATTTAAAATATATCTACTCTCATAATGCTACCTTTATCAAAATCCTAATTAAAAAGGTTAAAAAATAATTTAGAACATATTTTTCCTCTTTAAAATATTTCTACTCTCATAATGCTAATTTTCATTTATTAAAATTTTAATTAAAAAGGTTAAAATAAAATAATATAGAATCTTATCTTATTATAAAAAGGTTAGAACAAAACAAATAAAGAATTTTATCTTATTATAAATATTTTTAAGTTATTACTAAAAGAAAACGATTTTTTAAAATAAAAATGTCAAAACGAAAAAAAATGATTATAATAAAACGATTTTTAATATTTTTTATTAAAATACAAATATTTTAATAAAAAGTAATAGTAATTTTAATTTTAACAAAATCTATTCCAAAACCAAATTGTAATTATCCCTTTTAAATTATAAACCTAAGAAAATAGAAAAGATTATTTTATGCTAATTTTCCTTTTATAAAATATTTTTAAAATTAATATTAAAATTAAGAAATTTTTTAAAAAGAAAAATGCTGAAACGAAAAAAAAAGAATCTTATTATAATAAAACGATTTTTAATAATTTTTATTAGAATAAAACGATTTTTCAAAAATGTCATAGTAATTTTAATTTTAACAAAAAACTATTCCAAAACAGAATTGTAATTATCCTTTTTAAAATATAAACCTAAAAAAAATGGAAAATACTATTTTATATTATTTCTTTAATTTTTTAAGTTTAAGGAAAATAAATTTTCAAATCTGAGAAACGTGAAAATAAAAGAGATTTATAAAAAAAAATATTTTTAAATATTTACCAAATAAGATTTTTTTTTTAAATCCTGACCAAAGAGAATTGTATAATTTTACTTAATAATAATGTTTACTTTGAAAATATTAATGATAAATATGATACTAAAGACTTTTAATTAACAAAAAAAATTGTAAAAATATTACTAATATTGAAAAATCCTGATCTTAAAAATAAGAACTTTTAAAAATAGTTAATATTAACTGGAAATAATTATTTGATAGTAATTATATTTTTCTTAATCCTAGACAAAATATAATTGTAAAATATTATGTAATACTGATTTCTTTTTAAAAAGTCTTAAAAACTGTAAAAGAATATCTGATAGTTGTTTTCCTTTCTAAAAAATCTTAATGAAGAGATATTTGAATCATATCTTTAAGTCATAACCAAAAGAAAATTGTAAAAAATTATTTAATAATATTTTAAGAGAGAATTTGATGATTAACATGATACTAAAATTTATACAGCTAATGAAAGAAATGTAAAATTAGTATTGATACAAATTGTAAAAATAGTAATCTTAAAATTATTTAATAGTAGCTAGAATTATTTATTTGATAGCAATTTGTTTTTTTTTTGAAATTCTAAAGATAAGATAAATTGTTAAATTTTATATAACAATAATTTTGTTTTCCTACATCCTAAACAAAAAGGTAAAAGAGTATTAAATAGTATTATTTTAATTTCAAAATTGTAAATAAAAAGAAGATTATTTAAATAGAATGTGTTTATTTTAAAACAAATCCTAGCACAATAATTTTTTTTTAAAATTATTCAATAAAACATTAAATTATTACATACAAAATCGTTTGATGATATCATTGACTCGATTGGCGCTATTTGACTTTCAATTTTTTTTTTTAGGAAAGTGTATAGTTTTTTCTCTAATCTAAGTACAAATATTATAAGGATTCATCTATAAACCGTGATTTTAAAATAAATATATTAACTTAAATTTGTGTGTAACAACGGTCTTTTAACTTTAAAATAAATCTCACATAACATATGCAAAAATCAACCATAAAACTATAATAAATTAGTTTATTATTTTATGTTTTTTATTAAATTAAAACATTAAACAAACGTTGCAACGGGTTCATATTTTGTATATATATATATATATATATATAAAGTAGCACAAAAGTTAATCCCGGGTTAAGCAGAACCCGTATATCTGAACTATAAGCAGAACCCGACGATGAAAAAGTTTAATAATGTGCTCACCCTCCTATAGAATTAGGGTTTTATATCTGATTCTTGAAGCGGCTATCCAATCGAACCACATACCGCACAACCATGCACTCGCCTTTATTCGTGGCGCTATATTTAATTGAATAGCTAGTGAACAAACAAAACCTTTTTGTTGACATTTGGAAAGATCGATTACTTAGGTCCATGTTTTACAAATATGGCATTGTTTTTTTTTCTACAAATTAAATGTCAATACCAACTATATGCCATCCTAAATATCTTAAAGAAAAAAGTTCCAAACTAAAACATAAATAACTTATATTGAAATATATTAGAGATCTAATTTTATATATAGTAAGTACCATAATATTTTCTTACATATGATCATCAAATTTTAGTATCTAACTAGTTCCAATTTCACAATAAAATAAAGAAAAGGTACATAATACTATTATTTTATCACCGATAAATTTAACATTATAAAAAAAGAAAAATATATTCAGACAAAAGATTAACGCTGTACGTACCTTGTCTCAATCGATTAACATAAATTGCTTACGTACAGTGGATATCTTAAGAACCAGTGTAGTGAGAGATAACAGAGAGATCTTTAACTAGTTTACAAAAAAACTATTGATAGAGCATAGATGAGCCCCATTTTGCAGACCAAGGAACCATACACAACTATAATGGTTACATCAATCTAATGCACTTAACAACATAGATTCATGATCCACGGTCATGTATGTAGTAGTCATAACAATATATTATTCAAAAACAACAAATAACTATTAAATCAAATCAAACTTTAAAATCCTTTTAGCTAGTGATGCAAAGGGTTTGGACCGCTAGGTACGATCCGGTCCTCATCATTATACCAAAAATCAGTTTCTTTTTCGGTAGGGCTTCTACGCTGACGTTGAGTACGATCTCTGTTCTTGAAAAACGGAGTAAAATCAAAATTACTTGCTAGAATTCTCTTATGACCGAGACCAGTGCCGGCTTCACGCTTGTACGAGGTCGTATATGCAAAAGAAACAAGAAGAAAGACGAATAGCACAGAGAGAATAGAGATGTGGAAAAGGAAACTACACGGTTTAGGTTGTTTCTTCGTGGCCTTGCAGATGAAACATATGAAGAAAAAACAAAAAAGCTCATGGAAACAGAGACGGAAGGAGAGAGAGAGAGAGAGAGAGAGAGAGAGAGAGAGAGAGAGAGAGAGAGAGAGAGAGAGAGAGAGAGAGAGAGAGAGAGAGAGATGTATAATTAAGAAAAAATAGGAGGAAAAAAAAGATGAGATTTATGATTTAACTTAAAGGTTGTATTTTGCTAATCTCAAAGAAATTATATACAGCATTTGTCGAGTTTCTAAGAGAGTAAAGTACAAGTTATATATTAATTCATAAGATATGGTATGGAATAGTATTTGGCGTATACGTGCGAGGTTTGTGAAACAAATTGTGAAAATGAGGAAAAGAAAAGAGTAGCTAGAAAAGGTTACTTTACGTTCAGGGGAGAATGGTGGTGGAGTAGTGCCATGAAATGAGGCCAAATAGTCAAAGTTTTGAATGTATTACATTGTATTTGGTAAAAGTGATATCCCAAAATTTCCATTTCAATTGAAAATCATATAAATTGTAAATAAGTTTATTTTTAAATATCCATGCATATCTCATATTATTTACCAGAGACAGAATCCTCATGGATGAGAGTTACAACAGATTGGGAACAAAAATGGAAGAATCAAAGACTGAATTCTAAATGTTCTCCTTCATAAGATTTTCTGGTACTTGCTTGAAGTTTTTACGTACACAAGTAGTCTTTGCTGACTCAAATCTTGTTTGTTATATAGTCTGAATTTTTTTTTTTTGAATTTATATATAGTCTGAATTGACGAATAGTTCTGATGTACCGACTGAGATCGTTTATGCATGTCCGTCGAATGCTCTTTGAACTTTCAAACATTTAATAGTATAATTCTAAAAAAAATAGAATGTTTCAAAGTCTCAAAAACTCATTCTCCATATATTACAAGATATCAAATATAAAAAAAAAACAACGCAAAATTGACCGGTTCTACGGCTAACCCAACACCATTTTCTTAAATCTCGTCGACGCGTCTGAATTTATATAATTTTTTTTTGACGTTAAAAGGCTATTCTATTACTCAAGCTTGAAGTGGTCTGGGTAACCAGACCGGAATAAAACAACCAATAAAATAAAGTTCTCTGCGAAAAGATCTAGCAGTCTTAGCAAAAAAATCAGAAAACTGATTGTGAACTCGTGGAACGTGTGTAATGGTGAAGTCTGGAAAGCAAATCTTCACCGTATATATATATATATATATATATATATATATATATATATATATATATATATTCATTCATTTCAGACAATATGTGTGTAATCCGCCTCGAAATCGAGTTTTTGACTTTGAACGTTAAACCAAAACAAAGAAATAACTCAAATCTTATTTTGTTCGGCGAACTATGGACCGTTCTACGCCGACACATAACTCTTCAAACAAGGGTCTAAACGTGAGCTATCTCGTTTCTCTAATGGTACTCTGCGCCAGGCACGCCAATCGCCTCTCAAAGAAAGCTAAAGCCGAAGAAGCGAACTTGCTATGAAAACTTCGACGGCCGATGGAATCTAACGAGCTCGCCGATGAGATTTAAAGCTGAGCAGGAAAAACAGCAGAAATGAAGGAGGAGGAACATGGCCTTTGGCAGAGAGAGATATTTTGATGGGCGGAAAATGTGAGCCGTTAGATTTCTCGGGAGTGATTCATTACGACCGTAACGGACGGCAGTTAAGAGAAATGCCACCAAAGTCTCCACGTGGAACTCCATTTCCAGTTACCCGACCCGTTCTTAAGACGGGTCGCCGTGAACAGGTCACCGTTGGACATAATGATTTTGAAGCAGCAAACAGATTATGTCTATGAAGCATGTTATTGTAATGCCTTTATATTCTAAGTTATGTTACAACATTTACACTTGGATAGGCCACTAAAGTTTTGGGGTTCAAAGTCCAAACCAACATGCCATACTAATATACCCTTGCTACTTCAATTGCTACTGTAATCTGATCATTCCCTTTAGAGGTTAGCTTTTATGTTTTCAAATCGCGTTCATGTTTTAAGATTTTTAAGATATATCGAAACTATGTAGACTGCGTTAGCCAACTTTCGACCATAGCATAGAGGCAGTAACAGATATTTTTTTTTTCGTTTTAATTTGTTTATTTAAATTGTAGAAAAAGATCGAGTTTTGCTGGCTCGATTAAAGTTTGGTTCTTCATTTTAATATTTGACTCGATCTGCTTTATTTTGACGTAGTTCAGTTTGACTCAGTTATGTGTTGAAAACTTGAAATTCAAAAACTATTTATACTTTGCTTATCAAGAACAAGACAGCGGTGAGTAGCCCAAAAGCTATTGACCAAAAATGTGAGACTCAAAACTGAAATAAAAGTTGCTTTTCCACTCTTATTATTTCTTTTTATAAAAAAATGTAATTTAATTTAGTTATTCCTAAATCGAAATAGGCTACTTGCCAATATTCATACGAATATGGTGATATTAATTTAGGGTTAAGTAAGCTAATGACTATCTCCAATTCGGAAAGAGATATGATGGAATGTAAGATCTGAAATTTGTAGTCTTTGAAAGCAAAGAATAGGCCTAATAGATGTCATGCTTATGATCTACTTTGAGTTTGTGGAGTTGTTGATGTTCAATCAATATTTGAACCTTCCAGATAAGATAGCTTAAAGCTAAATTTCAAAGCTTAAATTAATCTCAGTATAATAATAACAAAACAAAAGAGACCGAACAAAACTAAAACGACATAATAATAAAAACAGAAAAGTAATTTCTACATGAAACCAAACTGTATACGGGTGAAGCTTTTCATGCACCAGGTGCTGCATCTTTCTGCTTGCCATGAAGGTATCCACCAGCATAGTCTTTGACATGAGCAGCCGTGTCAAAGATTCGATTCCGAGCATAATCCACTTGATCCGACCCGACAGGGTGCATGCCTTTAAAATACCTATACGTCCACGAGATCAAAGCCGCCGTACCGAATACCATTCCAGCGAGGGACAAGAAGCCGGTAACGAGGAGGAACAAAGGGATCCATATAGGGCTTGAGATGATGATGATTGGAAGGAAAGCGATGAATCCGAGGAAGAAAGCTGTTACGGTGATTCCGGTGAGTAGGAGGAGTATTCCTCCGGAGATGAAGAATGCAAGGAGCCCGAAGAGTTGGCCAGAGTGATTAGGAGCTTTTGATTGTAGCTTACGGAGGAAGGATGCGACTGGGTGGTTAATGTTGGTGCTTTGAGGCACGGTGGTTGAGCCGTACATGGGTCTGTTTTGGATGTCGCTAGCCATAACGAGATAATAAGAGAGATGAATGAGGTAACGAGAGATTGAAAGAGAGAGAGAACATAAAGGGTGAAACAAATGGAGACATGTTTCGGATTTAAAGGCGCATGCATGCAAACACGTGTGGTTCCGGTCTTGCTTTTTTACTGGCTTCCTCTGCGTCTATCCGTTGAAAGTTTTGTTGGTTTTTTCAAAAAAAATAAAAAAAGTTTTGTTGGTTTAGTTTTTTTTTCCTTTTCTTTTCTCGTCAATATTACTAGTTAAATCTGGTTTTTGGTGCTGGAATTTATAGAAATGTAATTTTATACGTTTTTCAAAAGTTAATAGAAGTAAATAACTATTCGCTATCTATGACTTGCGCTACTTACCACCATGAGTCCGTGACCGTAGTTCATGGTTAGAAAATAAAGACCAGTAGTGACATATTTGTTACTTGTTAGTTTCTTTTCAACCAAAAAGCTCTGGAGTTATCAAAAACCATACTCAAAACAAATCCGTACCTACGAGAAAGAAACATAGTATATATTCACAAAAAATAGAGAAACGAAATTTCCCATTAGTTGGTTTAATCCATACAAGTTTTCGATTTATTTTATTTTGTAGAACATATTTGTTTGGTCACATCGTTGAAAAAAGTGAAAAAAAAGAAAACAATAATTCACATTATATATAACCGCAAATCAAACTGAAATTTACATAAAGTTACACATTTTCAGAAACTAATAAACATGGTCAGATGAACTTGAGGATTCCAGCTCGAATGGCAACGGCTGTGTGTGTGTCCACTGCAAATCAGGTTCTGGTGTGAACCAGATTGGACGTTTCGACTCATTCATTTTTCTAAATGTGATGGATATTCTGTTGAAAACACCGAGTAAAACACATAAATAACACAAGCAATGTTGTTGTTTTTTTTTTTATCAAAACACAAGCTTAACAAAAGAAAAACCAATAAAAACTACCTTTTTGTTGGAACTTCAGGTACACAATGCTTAGCTACATTTGCTCCATTCCCGTTTAACACAAGCACTGATCTGAAACAAGTTAAAATGAATTTGTTTTATAATATGTGACATATATTTATTTTGCAAGCAAACTACATATGATTTACCCAATCGGAAGTGGTAACGAGTATGAACCACCCGAATAATCACCGTTCTCCTCAAGTTTGAGGTTTGATCCGAAGAGGATATTGCATTCACTAAGGAAAGAAACGGTGCAGAATGGACGAAGAAAGTCGTGATTATCGACAGTTAAATCTGGTTTTTGGTGCTGGAATTTATAGAAATGTAATTTTATACGTTTTTCAAAAGTTAATAGAAGTAAATAACTATTCGCTATCTATGACTTGCGCTACTTACCACCATGAGTCCGTGACCGTAGTTCATTGTTAGAAAATAAAGACCAGTAGTGACATATTTGTTACTTGTTAGTTTCTTTTCAACCAAAAAGCTCTGGAGTTATCAAAAACCATACTCAAAACAAATCCGTACCTACGAGAAAGAAACATAGTATATATTCACAAAAAATAGAGAAACGAAATTTCCCATTAGTTGGTTTAATCCATACAAGTTTTCGATTTATTTTATTTTGTAGAACATATTTGTTTGGTCACATCGTTGAAAAAAAGTGAAAAAAAAGAAAACAATAATTCACATTATATATAACCGCAAATCAAACTGAAATTTACATAAAGTTACACATTTTCAGAAACTAATAAACATGGTCAGATGAACTTGAGGATTCCAGCTCGAATGGCAACGGCTGTGTGTGTGTCCACTGCAAATCAGGTTCTGGTGTGAACCAGATTGGACGTTTCGACTCATTCATTTTTCTAAATGTGATTGATATTCTGTTGAAAACACCGAGTAAAACACATAAATAACACAAGCAATGTTGTTGTTTTTTTTTTTATCAAAACACAAGCAATGTTGTTAACAAAAGAAAAACCAATAAAAACTACCTTTTTGTTGGAACTTCAGGTACACAATGCTTAGCTACATTTGCTCCATTCCCGTTTAACACAAGCACTGATCTGAAACAAGTTAAAATGAATTTGTTTTATAATATGTGACATATATTTATTTTGCAAGCAAACTACATATGATTTACCCAATCGGAAGTGGTAACGAGTATGAACCACCCGAATAATCACCGTTCTCCTCAAGTTTGAGGTTTGATCCGAAGAGGATATTGCATTCACTAAGGAAAGAAACGGTGCAGAATGGACGAAGAAAGTCGTGATTATCGACATGAGGAGGTATGCAATCACCTTCATCATAGATGTTGACGACACAACAATCAGGTACACAAGTCGGCGGCAGAACATGCCATTTAACCAACCTTCTAATGATCACTTTGAAAAGAGAAGGTAATGGATCAACAGTATCATGTCTAAGAATCCCAGCCCGGTTTCCATCTTTGCTCTGTCAAAATGAGAAGAAAGCAACAAAAGATTCTATTACAAAGAACGAGTTCTACTACTTACTGACGAAAAAGACCTGATCAATAACAATTAAGTTTAACAACGTACTGTTTTGTAGTTGAAACAACAGCCGAACTGAATAGCTGAACGTCCTTTTCCTTTAGGAGTAAATGCACGCTCTATAACAAAGATAAATACAAGAGAAGCCTTTCAAAGCTTTAGGAAAATCGAAGAAAAAAAGGAAAGCTTTAGCCTCAAGCTAACCCTACTTACTTAGTTCTCCTTTTCGCGCCTTTTCTTGTAGCTCACAGACTTTATCAACTATAGTTTGCTGTTCCGCTGCATTAAAAACATCGGTATGCAATTCGAGTCCCTCCAGTATGTTCACCATCTCGCCATTAACTTTCTCCAAGCAAAGAAAGTCTCTTTTTCTCTTCACATTCATCACTTGGATTATCTCTCTCTGCTCCCTATAGAAGTTATGTTTCTCAAGACTCGCATCTCTACATGCATCTTCCTGATCCTCCAATGTCATATCAACAGCATCTACTGAAACTTGTGTCATCCGGATTTATAAAGAATATGATCATCATTGACTGTGCCGTTTCCATCATAATAATCATCAATTCATATTGTTATTATTACAGGTTTCTTCTAATTTTATATTAATCACCATCGAATTTGAAATTAAATCAAGTTCCTCTATATACGTATCATCAACTAAATGCTATTACGATTCATCTAAGCTAAGCAAATAAAAACTGAATAATCTGATCCAAAAAAATACAAACATATATAGCTTAATCTCCCACTGAAGTAATGGTTATACACGCCTTTACCTTGTTCTAGAGAGCAGAATCGATGGGAAGCAACATTGATTTGTGAAGCGTTCATTGATTTCAATCGATCAGAATGGGACAATCAAGATCTCATGTACGCACGGACATAAACTTTAGTTTGGTTAAAAAGGCTTCAAGGGTCAACAGGTTGGATATTTTTACTTTTTGTTTAAGTCGTCCAAGTCATAATCAAATTGTATGCGTATAAGCTATTGGATCACTGGACGAATTGGGTTTTGACTTCTGAGATCTGACCAAGTCATTTCACCGGAAACTTCAATGAAGTTACTAACCAAATGATGTTACTATTTTTTTCTCATCTAAAATATTTGATTGTCAATTGCGAGTTTAAAGGACCATGAGAAACCCACGTGTATACTTAAGGTCGCTGGCTCGTCTTTGGTAAAGACCGTATCAGTTTCAATTGGAACCGTCTGGTAGTCGGAAGAATTGACCACTTCATCTTGGTTAAGTTGGGATCGAGATGATGAAAAGGACCTCCTGTTGAATGGTTGTTAAGTTCTGTTTTCAACCAAAACAGAGAAGGATACAAGCTTTTTCTACTTCCTCTTTTGATCAGTTTGATGTGCTATTTGATAGTTAATTTCTAAATGTCAATCATTGCAAGACAGCTTATATCTTGCTTTTATTTTTACTTATATATACAGTACAACTTCTATAATTTAATAATCTATAAATTAATAATCTCTATAAATTAATAAATTTTGTTGGTCCCAAGTTGGACTAGTGTTAAATATAACACAAATCGATAAAATAGTAAGATAATAATTTTTTTTAAAAAAATTATGTAAATATATAGTCCCCTTAAAATCATAAATTAATAATCTATCTATATATAATTTTTATATAAATACAAGTTAAATATTATATTGTTGGTTTTATATTCACAATGAAAATTATTATTTTTTTTAATATTTCAATATATTTTGATAATATTTAGTAAAATTATACCGAAAACCACTTAATAATTCTATGAAATATAAAATTATACATAAAATAAGATAATAAAACAATATATAAGTCAAACTTCTAAAATTTAAATAATGTACATAGAGTAAATACAATATTTCTTTTTTATATAAATAAAAATATTCAAAAATCTAAATAAAGAAATTTTTGTAAATTAATATCTCTATAAATTAATAAAATTTCAAAGTCTAATATTATTAATTTATAGAGGTTTTACTGTATTTGAATAAAGTTGATACAGTACATAAATCACATGTCAGGCGGCACACAAGGGTAATCATATCGGCACATACAATTATATCTTTACTTGGGGGTCACAAATACCACTAGCATCATGTCCAGAAAAATAATCTTTGCATGACCGATCACAGTCTGAGATATCAGGGAACCGGGTTTCACAATGGTGGTAACTGCACCGCCCAAGTATTCTTGCGCACTCTCTGGATCCCATACTGTTGATGCGCCTTGAATTTAGATGTTATGTTTAGGCGATGGATACATTATGTACATCAAACTGACTCAGTTGCATTAATTATAGATGTTACATCTGATCGTGTACTTAAGTACATGAGTCTATATAATCTAAAATTTTAAATACGAAATGCTACTATATATATATATCTTGATTTCAAAATAACCCGAAACTTTTATTCTGGAAACTCAATATCGCTTCCAATAATAAGTTATTTATGTCCGTAGACATACTTTAGAAATGAACCATATTAAATATCTATATTGTAGTTACATCACTTGTTTCATCTGTTTTCCGCATATGTTCTTTTTCAGGTCCTTCACAACACATACTTTGTTCACTTATATCAAACAAAACTATATTTCACATCTTCTCGATGGCAGCATATTCGCTACTACTTCTTTTTGATCAAAAACTTCGCTACGACTTAAAGAAAATAAATATACTGAACTACAATATTTGTTGTGTGACGATGAATAATTACCCGAAGCTGAAAGTTATAGCAAGTAATAATTGAACTGTGTAAATAACATTAGTATAAGTGAAGTATAGAGATAAATATACACCAACGGTTAACTTCATAACCTAGGGATCATAACTAACTACAATAATGGGGACTATGCAAATGAGTATATCTGACAATAATATAACGGTCTTTTGAAAAAGAAAATGATGAAGATGATTTTATGAATAAATCTTTATGAAAGTATGTGAAAGAATATGCCTCCACAATTCTTGCAGAATCTTATTCTGTTGTAACAACTCCTGTATTGTAGGAATAGTGATCTCTCACGTGTAACAGCTCTGCTGATATATACCTCTGTAATCATGTTAATACATCAAGGAAGTTATTCAAACTTATATGGTATCAGAGCTGGATTCTTCTTGATCCTCTCTTTTTCTTTTTCTTTCGTTAGCTTCGTTATCTATCACTCACTCTTCTACGATCGAGTTACCATGGCTACGGTTGAGAGAGCGTTTGGAGTAACGAACATTAAAACGCACATTCCGCTTGTATTGGACCTTGATGTGTTCAATTACGATGCTTGGAGAGAATTGTTTCTCACGCACTGCTTGACATTTGATCTCTTAGGTCACGTCGACGGCACGTCTCTCCCAGCTGATGACAATGACGTGCAATGGAGGAAGCGTGACGGCCTAGTCAAGCTCTGGATCTACGGAACCCTAGCACCACCGTTGTTTAAATCCTCATTCAAAACCGGAGGAACAGCACGGGATATCTGGTTGCGCATAGAGAATCAATTCCGTAACAACAAGGAGTCACGAGCTATTCAACTGGACAATGATCTCAGGACGAAGGAGATAGGAGATCAGACGGTTCGCGAGTATTCACAGGAGCTCAAGTCCATTGCAGATCTTCTTGAGAATGTTGATGCAGCAGTTCCAGACAAGACCTTGGTTATGTATATGCTCAACGGGTTAAACGAAAAATTTGATCATATCATCAATGTGATTAAGCATCAAAAGCCCCTACCGTCTTTTGAAGAAGCTCGCAACATGCTTGAGCTAGAAGAAACCCGTTTGAAGAAACCACACAAGGCCTCTGCTTCACACACGGATCATGCTTCGTCTTCTACTGCTCTTGTCGCAACCGTCTCAGACGCACGTCAAGATAATCAACAACGACAACAAAACCAGAACAGAGGAAACAGAGGTAACAGGCGTGGATCTCGTGGAAGAGGCCGCAACAACAACTACAATCATCGCCCAAACTACAACTCCTGGAACATGCCGCCTCCATACTGGACTGCTCCTTACAACAACTGGCAGCACCCCCCTCAGAATCCATGGCTGTCTTATCCATCAAACGTCATGACTCAACGCCCATTCACTCCACGACCAACAACTCCATCTCCACATGAGGCGCACATGATGAATAACAACTTCCAGCCAACTCAGGACTTCTCAGCCATGTTCAATACCATGACGTTGGCGGAACCGAACAGCAATTGGTACATGGATTCAGGGGCTACATCTCACCTGACATCAACGCCAGGTAATCTTCACTCTGTTCATAAAATGGACACCAGAAACACTGTCATTGTTGGTAACGGCTCTTCTATCCCTATTCTATCCAGTGGAAAATCTTTCCTTCCTTCCACTTCTCGTCCTTTACAGCTCAATAATGTTCTTGTTGCACCAAATATAATCAAAAATTTAATCTCTGTTCGAAAATTTACAAGAGATAATTGGTGTTCTGTGGAGTTTGATCCCTTTGGTTTTTCTGTTAAGGATCTTCAGTCTCACAAAACTCTACTCCGCAGTGAAAGCTCAGGAGATCTCTATTCTGTTCCTCAGCATCTCCAGCAAGCTCAAGAACATTCAGCTTTTGTTTCATCAACTCCTTCTCTTTGGCATAAGCGTTTGGCACACGCAAATAATGATATCTTAAAGTCTCTCATTGCTTCTAGCTCTTTTTCTTGTAATAATGACAGCATTCCATTTTGTAATGCATGTCAACTGGGTAAACACATCAAGCTCCCTTTTTACCAATCCTCAAATAAAACTTCTAAACCGTTTGATTTAATTCATTCAGATCTTTGGACATCTCCTCTTCCAAGTATGAGTGGCATTAAGTATTATGTTCTTTTTCTTGATGATTACTCTCACTTTGTTTGGGTTTATCCTTTGAGACAAAAGAGTGAAGTGTTTTCTAAATTTCTTCACTTCACTTCTTACGTTCAGAACCAATTTGGGGTTAACATAAAAGCCTTACAATGTGATAATGGTGGGGAATATAAAAATTCTCAGTTTTCTAAACACTTTGATCAAAATGGGATTCTTTTCAGATTTACTTGTCCCCACACCTCTCAGCAAAATGGCAAGGCGGAGAGGATGATTCGCACTCTAAATAATGCCATTCGGTCGCTTCTTTTTCAAGCTCAACTGTCGCCATCTTTTTGGGCTGAAGCTCTTCATGTTGCTTGCCATATAATCAACATTCTGCCATCATCTTCCATCGCTAAACAGAGTCCTCATTTTGTTCTTTATGGCCGCAAACCAACTTATGATCATCTCCGAGTTTTTGGTTGTTTATGCTTCCCCAATGTCAACCATAACAATCTTCACAAACTAGCGGCTCGATCAAAACCATGTCTTTTTTTAGGCTATCCTGTCAATCATCGTGGCTATCGGTGTCTTGATCTTAAGACCAACCGTATAATCATTTCTAGACACGTTATCTTTGACGAGTCTACGTTTCCAGGTGCGCAAAAACACTCTGCTCCTCAAATATCTTACAACTTTCTGGATTGCGCGCCCTCACCCATTTTTCAGTCCATTCTTCAAAACCAATCTCTTCCTCCAGTCTCACCAAACATACAGCCTCAAACACCACCTCCACCACCTGTCCACAATCCTCCTGTCATTCCTCAAGCTCCTGCTCCCCGGATGACAACTCGTGGACAACTTGGCATTGTTAAGCCGAAAAAGATTTTCTCTCTTCTTACTTCATCTGCCTCACGCATTCCAAATAATCACCAAAAAGCTTTATTAGATCCCAATTGGAATCCAGCAATGACAGATGAGTATGATGCTCAGGTTATGAATAAGACGTGGAGTTTAGTTCCTCGGCCTGTCGGTGCTAACATTATTAATTCTTTGTGGCTGTATAAGTTGAAACATGATGCAGATGGCATTCCTAGGAGACACAAAGCGAGATTAGTTGCAAATGGAAAGACACAAGAAGAGGGAATAGACTATGATGAGACATTTAGTCATGTGGTGAAACCGGCGACAATAAGGACAGTACTTGATCTGGCATTAAACAGAGGTTGGGAAATTAAGCAACTTGACGTAAAAAATGCTTTCTTGCATGGCACTATTACGGAGGAGATATATATGCACCAGCCACCCGGTTTTGTCGACAAGCAACATCCTCATCACGTTTGTAAGTTGGAGAAGGCTCTGTATGGTCTCAAACAGGCACCTAGAGCTTGGAATGCTCGGTTCAGTACCTTCATACAAGGCCTCGGGTTCGTCACCACCAAATCAGACGCTTCTCTCTTTGTGTACAAACACAAAAACGATCTTGCCTACCTGCTGCTATACGTAGACGATATAATCCTCACCGGCTCGAGCTCAACGTTACTTCAACGGATCATATCACGACTGCAACAAGAATTTCCAATGTCAGATATGGGCAAACTGAGCTATTTCTTGGGGATCAAAGTGGAGTACAATAAAGCAGGCCTCTTTTTGTCTCAGAAACAGTATGCCACTGAGATTATAGAGAGAGCTGGTATGGCAGATTGCAAACCCTTGTCCACGCCTGCAGATGTTAACGCTAAACTATCTGCAGAATCAGGTGACAAAATCGCAGATCCAAAGCAATACAGAAGCCTCGCCGGAGCTCTTCAGTACTTAACGTTCACCAGGCCTGATATCGCATATGCAGTGCAGCAGGTGTGCTTGTTTATGCACGATCCGAGAACACAGCACCTCCATGCTCTCAAACGCATTATACGCTATGTGCAAGGTACAAAAGGCCACGGGTTGCAGATGTTTAAGTCGAAAGTTCATACAATCACAGCATACTCGGATGCAGATTGGGCCGGTTGTCCTGATACTAGAAGATCGACATCAGGTTATTGTGTCTATCTTGGAGACAACCTTATTTCTTGGTCTTCAAAACGGCAACAAACAGTCTCCCGGTCTAGTGCAGAAGCAGAATACAGAGGTGTAGCGAATACGGTCGCAGAGACTTGCTGGTTACGTAACTTACTCTTGGAGCTTCATCACCCTATATCACGAGCAACTCTAGTCTTCTGTGATAACATTAGCTCCCTCTACTTATCAGCAAACCCTGTCAAGCATCAAAGGACAAAGCATGTTGAATTAGACATTCACTTCGTTAGGGAAAAGGTCGCCCTAGGACAAGTAAAGGTACTTCATGTACCGACAGCTTATCAATATGCAGATATTTTCACATAGGGCTTGCCGACTACTCTGTTCAACGATTTCAGAACCAGTCTAACCGTCCGGCAACAGAACGCTTACACTGAGGGAGGGTGAAAGAATATGCCTCCACAATTCTTGCAGAATCTTATTCTGTTGTAACAACTCCTGTATTGTAGGAATAGTGATCTCTCACGTGTAACAGCTCTGCTGATATATACCTCTGTAATCATGTTAATACATCAAGGAAGTTATTCAAACTTATAGTATGTACCTAAGGAAAACAAAACAAGGAAGATGATGGGAAGAACAAGTGACAAAGTTGCATTGGCCATTATTTTCTCTTAAAATTTGTGTGAGTTTAATATTGATATGTATGAAAATTTTGGAGACTACAAAAACCTTTATAGATCTATAAGAAGATTAGTTTTAGAAATATAACTATCTAGTATTATATTTTTTGTAGTATTTTACTATATATGTTTAACTCTATATATTTATGTATTATATTTATTTGATGTATTTTGCCTTTTTTTTATAATTAGAGGATACTTTTCTTAAAAGAAATCTACTATTTTTAGTTAATTCTTTTTACAAAATTTAATCCAGTTCCATGCAATATTACAAGCCAAGCTCATTAATAAAATAAAATTATTTTCAAAAATAACTGAAAGGAAAAGAATTAAAACATAACTAACCAAAAATTAAAAAAAAAAACAAAATCAAGGGAGATAAAGAATTCAGTCGCTAACCAAAACAAAAAACAATTCAGTCAAAATTAGAATTTGATCTAGAAGGATCAGTTGCAGATATGAAGCGGAGTAAAGGCGGATATATTATTTATAGGGATTAGCAGAGCGTAGAGGTGGATAAGTATTGTTGGCATATGGTATTAGGAATAGACATTTTACATGATAAAACACAGTCTAAACTTAACTAGGACTAGAAACGGATCATAATTTCTAAATATTTGAATGTTTTTTTATATTTTTATATAGGGAAAATTGGCCTATATGCCTCTAATGAAGGCTCCAATTCGAGATTTACCACATTTGATGATCCATTGTTTTCATTGATCAAAACACCTTTATCTATCTACTTGCAGGTCTGAAAGCAGCTATGTCAGTCATCACTGTTGGAAGATGATTGACCCATTCGTGGGATTCATTTTTTTTTTCTTTTTATTTATTTATTTTCTTTATTTCTCTCATATTTTTTCCCTAACTTTTTTTCATTTCTTTTGTTTTTTCTCTCCTATTACTTATGAACACTAGTCTATTTATTTTCTTACTAAAATATTCAGATTAAGTTATATTGTTTCTTTTGATTTTCTTTCTATTTTGTATTAGTCTCATTAAAACTCTATTTTTTATCTTCTTGGGTTTGATCTTTTAGATCCGTGTTTACTAATTAGGAATTGAATGTATAAGTTACAAAAGTTCATGACTATGCTTCTGGTAAATTTTTCACTATGATTGTCTAAATTTGAAATAAGTTTATGCATTTTATAGTTAATATTATTTTAATGTTAACAAATTTTGTATCATGTTAAAAATTTTGTTGATTCATTAACATATTTCGTAACATGTTAACAATTTTGATAACATGTTAACAAATTTTGTATCATGTTACAAAATTTGTTAAATCACTAACATATTTTGTAATATGTTAACCATTTTTGTATCTTGTTACAAAATTTTCTAACTCTTTAATATATTCTTAACATGTTTAGTGGTCAAATTGTTGATCAGTTATAATGTAGTTCATCATAAACCCAGAAAAAATATTTATCAGATTTTTTTATTTTTTCATAAGTATATACCATAATTTTATGCTGAGAAAATGATTTACACATAAAATTTTAAGTGAAATAAAATTTAAGAAGAAAGATAGTGTAAAAATAAAGAAATTTAAAAAGAAAGATAGTTAATGGAGGATGAAACTCATGAAAAGCTCATACAAAATTTAATTTTTGAACATCTCAACCACAAGGTTGTGGCGTGGGGTGGGTGATACTGATCGTGGGTAATTTTGGAACCTTGTGATTTTTTCTGTAACTTCACACTACTACAATACTACTTAATTAACGTGAAATACTTTCTCACAGGTAAGTAAAGTGAAATAAATTCTTTTTGTTTTTTCTCAAAGGCCTTTCTTTTTATCTTATTTTCAGAAAACTCCAAGTGAGCCAAGCTCACGAAGAGGAAAAGACTCCAAGTGAAGAAGATGAAGATTTCTACATGATAATTCAGACACAAGCATATGAGAGGGCTATAAAGATCTGTAGTGCCGTCCAAGCCATGTTCAGATATAAGAAAGTTCAAGATAGCTACAGGAGGATGAAACTCATGAAAAGCTCATACAAAATTTAATTATCTGTAATTTTACACTACTACAGTACTACTTAACTAACGTGAAATACTTTCTCAGAGGTAAGTAAAGTGAAATAAATTATTTATGGCTCTTCTCAACGATCTTTCTTTTTATCTTATTTTTTTGTTATAAAACAAAATCTCATTAGCATTAAATCTGATAATTATTTCCTGCAGAATGCAAATGACTGACTTGTTTTGGTACCTTTTAGCTTTTAGGTATATACTATTATGGATTATAGGATATTGTATATTCGAAGTGTTGGCTGATTGTAGAATTATAATATGAAATTTAATAGGATTAGTAGAAATTTCACTTTGTAGAGATATGATGATGAGTTGTATATGGAAAGTTGAAAGAGAATATTACATTCATGGTCACTTTACTATTTATGAATATTAGGCTGAGTCACTTGCTTATAAATAGGCACTTTTTCTCAACTATTTGGTAGGAATATGTTAGGAATTAGTCTTTCCAGTTTTCTCTCAACCATCACGTGACTTAACTAAACTAATAAACTAGTGGACTTTATTCTCACCTATAGAATCTATATAACTTATGAATGGCCTAGAATTAATAGGAAAAATAAAGTGGGTCCCTGCATCTTCTTCTACGTCTCTCTCCTTAAGTTCTCTATAGTTTCTGTAAAATGAAATTTGATTTTTTATATTTTTTCCCAACAAAATTATCTTTAATCACTATCTCTGTTTTTTATCTATCTTTCGAGATATATCAAGCTCCAAAACTGATGGTGGGGTAATGGTGACACTGATGAAGTTTACGGTAGAAACAACGACGAAATCAAAACTCTAATCTTTGGACTACCGGAAACATCACATTTTCACTCTGACTCATTTTTTTCCCAACGTCGTGACCTCAAGAGAGGCCTAGAGAAGCGTTTGGCTATGTCGCCTGAAACTCTAGAGAATCAATGGCTAAATTTTTTTTTGCAGGTTTAGTCCTTTATGTTTCGTATACTTTGTTTGATATGTTTAATTGTGTGATATGTATTTACAATGGAAACAAGCTTGTACTGAACTTTTGGCATGTAAATCAATCTTTATAAACCTAGATTGTTATGCATAACCTCGTTACAATGTGATTTATTTTCCGCAAACCTCGCCCCAGCGATTTTTTTTCAATATCAAAATATGTTTCCATGTAAAAAGTTTGTTCTTTTGCGTACAATTTGATTACATACAACATGCTACGTGTACACGTGTACATCATAGATGAATGAAAAACATAATAATCGTATATGATAAGTTACCGTTCTATCAAGGTTTGTGGTGAAGTTGCATATATATAAATGTATCATCATTTGCTTGATTAAAATGCCAAAATAGATAACAAAATAGATTGTTGTACAATATATTGTGTACACAATGTGAAGCATACACATACATCGAAGGTGAATCCAAATAATAGTATTGTACACATGTACACGTCGCTGAAGAAAGTTGAAACTCACATGTATTGTACACATGTACATGTTTGTTTGTGTTCACTCTAGAAATAGATTCACTACACTACGAGAAAACAGAGGGATTCTGAGTGCCGAAATCGTCAGATATTCATCGAAATATACCGATTTTGACCAATTTTTGACAAACGCAGTCGTCGGTATGATTTCATCGGAAAAAACAATTTCGTCGTAATTTCTGACAAAATTCGGACGACTTTCTGACGAATACCGAGAAACGACATTCTGACTAACTTCTGACAAAATTCTGATAACAGCTCCCGAGAATAGAGTTCATCGGAAACACAATAAACCGACGAACATGGTCCTCGGTATATTCTGACGAACAACAGTCCTCGGTATATTCCGTCGAACCACAGTCCTCGGAATATACCGACGAACCACAGTCCTTGGAATATATCGACAAACATGGTCCTCGGTATATTCCGACGAACCATTTCGTCGGTATATTCCGAGAACTGTGGTTCATTGGTATATTCCAAGGACTGTGGTTCGTCGGAAAATACTGAGGACCCTGTTCGTCGGAATTTTTACCATTTTAAAATCTGAATAAAGTTTGTGTTTTTTAAAAAAAAGTTATATTAAAAATTTAATAAATAAAAATCTGAAATTTAAAACTAATAATATTATAAAATTTAAATTCATACAAACTGAAATAGGAAAAAAATCATTCAGAAAGGTTTAACATTCAGAAAGTTTAAAAATTCAGAAAAAAACTAAGAACCCTAAGGAAATAAACGATCTAGCTTCTCCATTATCTCGGCGTTAGTCTTCTTTTGGGATGCCAGCTCAGCAAGGATTGTGGCATTCTCAGAAAGGATAGTGGCATTCTGCTCCTCCAATGCCACAATCCGTTCATCTTTGTCATGTAGGCTCGAGAATCATGGGATCGACATACAGAAGACGGGAAGAAGATGCCGGATACGAAGAAGCACGGTGGGCCGGCCCAACTAAACGGCCTCATTTCCTTTTAGGAACGGCCTACAAAAAGGTTTAAAGTTAGTAAATTACATTATAAAATTAATATATTAATAAAAAATTACCTTTTCAACCATCTCATTTATTTGCAATTGGGACAAGTTGGTTGAAGCTCCCGTAAACTCGCTGTCGTCATCAGAGAGAGGCTGAGATGGTTGAGATGCTGGAAAATCTCTTATTGTCTGCATCTGTGTCATCTTGACAATATGGACATGATAGCATCCCATGTGTTGTCCATCCAGATAACATACCATATGCTGAAAAATCACTTATTGTCCACATAAGTACTGTCCGTATATGAAAGTTTTCTTTGTACGAAACATCATTTGTCTCAAAACCATGAGCCCATAGTTGTTGCAACTCATATATCAATGGTTGAAGAAACACATCTAGTGATCTCTTAGGATGCTCTAGCCCGGGGACGAGAACTGAGAGGAACAAAAACTCTCGTCGCATGCACAAGCTCGACGGTAAATTGTATGGTGTCACAATAACTAGCCATATAGAATACTGTCTTCCATGCTTTTCAAATGGGTTGAAACCATCAGTAAATAATCAAAGATAAACATTTCTTCTCTCTTCCGCAAATTCTGGATATGTTGACTGGAAATGTTTCCAAGCCTTCACATCTGAAGGATGTCTAATCTCATCATTTGGGAAATGCTCTGCATGCCATCTCATTACTTTTTCTGTGCGGTCACATTGATACAACCTCGTCAATATTTCCGTCAAAGGCAAATACCACATTCTTTTGAACGGGACTGGAACTCTTCCCCTCGTCTTCTGATAACGAGGTTTTCTACAAAATTTGCATTCACATCCGCTCTCTATTAGATCATGCGGTTGTAAATACATACATCTATCACTTCATACGGTAGTTGAAGACCCGCAACAAATTTCTGAACCTCGTAGTATGAACCCGGTGCAACATTATCCTCAGGTAAAATACCCCTGACAAAATCAGTAATCGCATCTATACATTCTTCTGCCAAATTATAGTCTGTCTTAATACCTATTAATCTAGTTACAGATGATAAAGCTGAATGACCATCTCTACAATTTTGATACAGAGGCTGTTTTCCTGCATCCAACATGTCAAAAAATCTCCTAGATTCGAGATTTGGTTCTTCCCCTCTATAATGATCATGTACCATTTGCTCAGTACCTATACCATAATCTATATCCGTTATAGATTCTTCTAACCTAATATCAGGGTGAGGTTCACTAACAGGCTGAGGTTCACTAACAAACTGAGGTTCGCTAGTACTACCATATTCATAACCAGTTTCTCCATGAAGGTACCAAACTTTATAATTACATGAAAACCATTTCATATCAAATGAGTCTAAACATCAAATTCTTTTATAAATTTATTATTATTGCAAGTAGAGCATAGACATCTTAACATATAACTTTTGGATCCGGTTGTTGTTGAACAAGCCTCATGAATTCTCCAATCCCTTGAACGTTATTCTTCCGTAAGCAAATTGGTGTTGGGATCCATAAGAGGTTTATCCATCCACGAACGATAAAAAACTCCTGAAGACATGATTTTCTCGGAATTGTTACGATTAGAGAGAATGAAGAGAGAATGTGGAGTGAATGAGTTGAATGAGGAGAGGTTGCATTTATAGGAAATTGTTTACGGCAATCCGACAATTTTCCGACATAATTCCGGCGAACTTTTAATATCCATCGGAATTCTGTCGTTATTTTTAAATATGTCGGCAACGGTCACTTAAATATAAACAGCTATTTATGTCGGCGAACTTCAAACAGCTATAAAACGGTCACTTAAATATGTCGGCAATGGTCACATCGTTCATCGGAAATTCGTCAATATATTCTAACGGAATTCCGACGATCGTAACGGTTATATTTTTTAATCGGAAAGTCGTCGGAATTCCGTCGGAATATATTGACGAATTTCCGACGACTACAACAGTTAGATATTTTATCGGAATGTCGTCGGATAGTCGTCAGTATACACCCACGAACCTTGTTTTCTCAGAAAGTCGTTGGAAATGTCCGACGGAATTTCGACGACTCTCTATTTTTGATTTCTTCGGAAATTGATCGGAAAAGCGTCAAATTATCCGACAACCTTTATGTCCATCGGAACTTCCGTCGGAATTTGCCGTGTTTTCTTGTAGTGCTCCGATGACTGGTTCACTCTAGCAACTGATTTAATCCGGAGAAGGTTTTTCTCGGTGTCGCTCCATCGCAGCTCCCTTACAAGACGATTGAGGGCATTAAGCTAATTTTGGATTTTTTGCATATTTGGTTTTCTATGTTTTGTATAATTTTTTTCTGCGTTGATGTCGATTGGCCACATGTACTACATAAACCCACAATCCCCCAGGCTTTCTTGCCTCCTCAATTGTCCCCTAAACAAATAAATTCATCAATTTTCCATAATTTTAAACAGAATAATCAAATCACGTTTAGTGACTCAAATCGCAATTAAAAAATCTGATTCCCAATAACTAACCCGATTAAAGCTAAACCCGACTCTAATACCCATATATTTTAGAGACCCGATATCTTCTCATCATTTTCTATGCCTCAAACAAAATTAAGGTTTAGGGTTCATAGACATCGACAAAGTAAAATAGAGTATCCAAGGTTCATAGACATCGATTAAAGCTACTGTGAGAATCTAGTGTTCTTGAAGGATTTATGGAGGACGATGAAGGCCATGGAGAAGGTTTAGTTCATGCGACAATGGAGACCGATGAAGAAAATGGAGACACCATGTTCCATGTCCAAGTAATTTTGGCGACTACAGATGAAGAAAAAGCAGATAAAGAATGAAGCATTCATGTTACTCCTGTTACTGCAGCTTCGAGGATGGAAGAAGCAAACTAGGATGACGAGGAGTATTGGGAGTATGAAATTGGACAAAAGCCAGAAAAATGTGTGACAAAAGACGAAGAAGATGAGAATGATGAAATCACGAATGGTGAAAAAGAAGAAGAAAATATTGAAGATCATTATTATTTTGAAATTGAGGCTTCAGTGGCTGCTTTTCAGGATGATGAGTTCATTGGCAGGAATACAATTCCTGAAAGATCAGATGAAGATGAAGATGAGTTAGATGCTAGGTACATAAGAAGCAAAAATTCAAAGGATAAACTAGAAGTGGGAACAAGTTTCTTGTCTGGTTACGAGTTCAAAGAAGCGGTTTTACATTACGCATTGAGCAAAGGTAAAAACATTAAGCAAAACATGTGGGACAAAACAAAGCTTAGCTTCAAGTGTGGAAATAGAGGCAAATGCAAACGGACGGTCTATTGTTCGTTTAATCAGCTAAAGCAGAACTGGTTGGAGAAGACTAGGTACATATATCACAATTGTACTCCTAATGCGAAGTGCAAGCTTCTAAAGAATCCGATTATAGCTAGGCTGTTCTTGATAAATTGCGAGGAAATAACAAATTGATACCTGAGAAGATTCAGGAGCAGATAAAGGAGAATTGGAAACTAATATCTTCAAGAAATCAATGCCAACGAGGAAGAACAGTGGCTTTGCAATGGCTTGCCAAGGAATATGGTGACTAATTTGCTCATCTCCGAGGTTATGTGAGAGAGATTAAAAAAAGTCCAGCCCAAGTACGAGTGTAGTACTTGAAACCATTCCTAATGCTGCTAAAGAAGATATGTTTGATCAGTTCTATGTCTGCTTCGAGAAGCTTTGAAGCTTGTGGAGTAGGACTTGTAGGCCAATCATAGGACTTGATGGAACGTTTTTAAAGGTCGCTACAAAAGGGATACTACTCACTGCTGTAGGACATGATGGTAATAATCAGATTTATCCGATTGCTTGGGCGCTGGTGCAAGTTGAGAACTCAGATACATGGCTGTGGTTTATCAAACGACTGAAGCATGATCTCAATCTTGGAGATGGTAGAAAATTTGTTCTTCTATTAGATAGCTCAAACGTAAGAAAATCATAATTCAACCTTACTATTACTGATTTTTCGGGTTTAAATTTGAATTTAATATTTTTTTATTTTATAGCTAGGCTGTTTATTTCTTTTTGTTTAAATTTGAATTGTTGCTTGTGTTAATTTTTTTTAACATTTCAGGGACAAATTAACGCTATTAAAGAGGAGTTACCACATGCAGAGCATAGAAGGTGTGTGAAGCATATAGCGGAGAATCGGAAGAAGAAGCACAAGAACAAAGATTTTCTGAAAACAAGGGTTTGGAATCTAGTTCAAGGAAGAACTCAGTAAGTTGAAGGACTACATTATGTCTTTGTACCATGATGTGATGAAGTAGGAACCAAAGATGTGGTCTTTAGCATACTATAGACTTGGTAGCTTCTGTGAGGATGTAAATAACAATGCTACTGAATCATTTAACTTCACTATTACCAGAGCTAGAGAAAAGTCAATGGTGCCTATGACGTTGGAGACTATTAGAAGGCAAGCCATGCTCCGAATAGCCAAGAGAAACAAGAAATTACAAAGGTGACAGAAGAAGTTTACCAAATATGTTGTTAATATGCTTGAGTCCGAGAAGGAAGATGCTGACAAGTGTATAACGACAGCTTGTACTCATGGGGTGTTTGATGTACGTTTGGGAAGTCACTGGTATAACATTAACACAACGAGGAAAACTTATACATGTGGGAAGTTGTAGATCGTAGGAATACCATGTGAACATGTCTATGGAGCGATGATATATGTTGGCTTAGATGCTGAAGATTATGTTTCTGAATTCTTCTCCACTCATATGTGGCAAATGACGTATATTGACTTTATCAACACGGTTAAAGGATCACAATTTTGGATGAAAAAGGGAAAATACAAGTTAGTGGTGGAACCACCAGAGCCTGAACTTCCTGGAAGAAAGAAAAAGAAGAAGAAAAAGACATATCCGAGAATCAAAGGAAAACATGAATCACCAAAGAAGAAGAAGAAGCAAGAAGAAACGCTTGGAAGGCGAGGCCGCATAATGCATTGTTCCAAGTGTGGGGATGAAGACCACAATGCAGCTAGGTGCAAAATCCACCCAAAGAAGAAAATGAAGACTGAACCCAAAGTTGGAATCTTCTGGACCCGAAGTTTGACAGCCATCTTCTACTTGTGTTTTGTCTTTTGTTATTGCCTACTTGTGCTATGTTATTAACGGATTTAGTGCTATGTTTTTGCTTACTTGTCCTCTGGTTTAAACGAAATTATTTCTATGTTTTGTGTTTTGTTATTCTCTACTTGTGTTCTGTTTTCAACGGATTTATTGCTATGTTTTGTGTTTTGTTATTCTCTACTTGTACTCTGTTTTCACGATTTTATGAAGAACCTGTGTTAGGAATATTTTTTTACTGTGTAAGTGTTCTGTTTGTTGTGTTTTGTGTCTTAAGATGAAACAAAAAGAGACAATATATTAGGTACTAAAAAAACACAAACAAGCTGATGTTCATGACCTGGACTTATATAACAACAAATGAATCTCGTTATTGTGCAGAGACAACACATAAAAAGACAATACATGCTCCTTTCAAGACAAACACAATCACCAAAACTTACTACAAAACAATGTAATGGCTGCAAGATAACCATTGTCTTTAGAAGCTTCATCTTCTCCAGAGTTATCACTAACAGTCATTTTATGATCTTCAAATTCTTCTTCAACTGTTCTCTTTCTTGCTTCTACCATTAAATTTTCTCATTTCAAGCTTCATCAACCCACTTGAAGAGATGATCTTTCCCCTTTCTCTGCAACCAAAGCACAAAGGAAAGTCAAGCTAACAAAAAAAAACTGTTTTTTTTATTTGTAATGGGTTAAACGGGGTTAAACATACTTGCATATCTATTTTACACCGATAGAATTTTCAAAATGGATTTTTTCTTGTCCTCGAAAAAAAGTATCAATGCTACATCCACACCAACATTGTGTTGGAACACTTTGAACTCGCATTTTCCTTGAACAAGAACCTTCACTTCTCAAAGAACCCGTAAGAAACGATTTATCCAGATTCGATAATTTACCTAGAATTGAGCACATAAGAAGAGGATGGTGGATTCGACGACGTACCGGGATTTCACTTGCTCCAGTTCGTTCTCTCTCTCTTCCATCGTTGCTGTTCCAATTTTCTCCCAAACGATAAGCTAGCAACCCTAATTTCAAAAAGTGATAGAAAACCCCTCGACAATTATGTGAAATCGGGTCGTGGTATTAGAGTCGGGTTAGCTTTAATCGGGTTAGTTATTGGGCAATCATATTTTTTTAATTGCGATTTGAGTCACTAAACACGATTTAGTTAATCTGTTTAAAATTGTTGAAAATTGATGAATTTATTTGTGTAGGAGGACAATTGATGAGGCAAGAAGTCTGGGGGAAATTGTTGGTTTATGTAGTACATGGGGCCAATCGACGTCAACCCTTTTTTTATGTCTCCAAACTATTTAATTGTTAAAATATCTCTTCAAAAATGAAATTATTGACTGTTTATGTTTATATTGCTATTCAATTTATATATGCATTTCCAACCAAAAATTTAACTAAAAAATCTATTTTAAGGTTTTTGTTTTTGTATATGTAAATTATTGTACATGTGGATAAAATCAATTTTAGGTACATATAGTGTCAATTTTCGTGTACATAAATGTTTAGATTAATTTTAAATTCATAGTATATGCATATTGTAGGAGTTGGATTGAACAATGAAAAGTTTCAGGACAATTAAAATGGGTGTATCTGCAAATTTTATTGTTTGGGTCAAACTGAGAATAAACTTATAATGAAAAGATCAAATGTGAAAAAAGTGAGATTTGACCATTGTTGCTTGAGCTCATCGTGCAACTGAAGCAAACGGCGGTGGTTTATGCGCATCACAACCACCACGAAATACTCTCACAGCACGAGACGGATTAGTTGCTGAGCACGAGATGGAAGAGGAAACTTGGTTGTGTTGATTCGTGGGGATGGAGAAGATGAAGCAATCGAGCTTGGTTGAGCTTCGTCGGTGGTCATGGATGAGGACCACACAGCACGGCGAAGAGGAACTGTGACATAAATATTATGATGCACCATTGATATTCTTAAAGAATTATGTGTTCTTTTGTTTATGAAATCAATTAAAAAAACTAAGATCGAAGAAGAAGAGAGGTGAGAAATTAGTGGATCTTACACATTTTGCTTAAGTTATAGTTTAGTCAAATATTAAATGGAATAAATTACAGAAAGTTCTCTAGGAGCGGAAAGTGATTTGTAAAGTAACACAAACTCATAAAGTGATCTTGGATGTAAATTACTCAAGTTAAAAACGAGTGACCCTTGGTGGAGACACCATCTGTCAGTGTCACTAGCAAAGCTTACATGTCGAATCATTCAAATTCATTTCTTTTAAGATAGAACTTTCTTGTAGAATTATAACAGAGAAGATTTAACCAATAGAGTTGGAGCATGCAAAAAAAAACACAGTCAATACGAAATTCTTGAAATATAAGCAAATGGTAAGCTAGACTCAAGTAACTGGCATCTCCACATATACGTATATCATATCATTTAAGTATGGGTTGTGTTAATTTTCAAGTTGAAATATGGAAGTAAGATATGAAAGGAAGAGACGAATATATGACGACAATAATGGAGGAGATATGCTTGCTTTTGAAAAAAAAAATATTAAGGAAAGAGATACTAAAACAACCTTTAAGAAAATTAACATTTTAATCTGCTCGAACGAACTTGGTAATGTTGTACTTGCTCTTCATTGGCTTCTTAATGAAGATTAGTGCTAAAAGATTAAATTTATAAAATAAAAGTTTGTTTAAAAAACTGCATGTTTGAAGATTTTATTGCAAGTTTTATTAGTTGATAATGGTGAACCGTTCACCGTGAACTTGTTAACTTCAGAAAACAATTATACAATAAAAAACATTATCGGTTCAAACTATGGAATATCCACAATAATAAGGATAAGTTCTCTCCAGCAAATGACACATCAGCTTTTTTAAACTTCGTGGAGAGGACATGTCATTAAATGAAAAAGTTGAAAAACCAATCAAATCATTTTGTTTATACACGTCACTTGTCTTGTGCCAAACCTTTTCTTCTTAGCTGTTGACTGGTTTTTCCGCTACCACCTGCAAACACAGCTTTTGTGGTTGGTAGCGGTTGTTGGCGTTTTGCAACAATCACTCAGACCGTTCTAAACCGCTTCAAATCGCTTCATACCGCCTCAAACCTCATAAATTCAAAAGCTGGTTTCTGCTAGCGTTTGCGGTTGCGAGCGGTTGCGGGAGGGTAATTTTTTTTTCTTTTTTTCAAAAACAATATAAATACAAAAATAAAAATAATTTTAAATTAAAATTATTAAAATACTAAAACATATCTATTATATTTCAATTAATACTATAAAATTTTAAAATAAAAGTTTTTTTTAATAATTTTAAAAATTTTAAAATTATAAACTTCTAAATATAACTTTGATATTTATTACAATTTTATGATTTTTGGTATTTTTATAACTATAGAAAATATAAATACTATTAATTTATTATTCAACCGCTGGTAACCAGTCATAAGTATCCCGCAAACGCACAAATTTCTAACCGCAATACCAGTCGTACAAATCGCTTAAAACCGCTAGAAACCGCAACCACCCGCATCCGCAAACTCCCGCAACCGCAACCGCTGCGGTTTAACCAGTAAGACCCTTAGTTTATATTTTGTTCAGCCTTCTTCGTTTATCACGAAGTTAGAGAAATATCATTGTTGACGAAGAACTCGAGATCAGAGGAAGTAGTAGCGTCGGCGGCAGAATCGGAGACCATCACAGGTAAGAGGAGTCAACTTGACCAATGATCGACCCCACCCATGTTCGAAGCTCTTAGCTGTAGCCCAGATTCTTCTTCGATTGTCTCTTCTGAAAGTTTCCGTAACGGGTCCGTGACAAAGCCTAGTCTGGAAGCGTTTGAGTAGACGGAAGTAATCTTGGGGTGGCTGTGGATGGCGTCAGGGGCGAACCCAGGATTAAATATTTGTGCGGTCAAAAAAATATAATTCGCTACTGCTGGGTATCAAACCCAAGTTTTTGTGGGTTCAATGATAGTATTTTACCAACCGAGCTACTTATTCTTTGACAATTTCTTATACAAAATAAAATTTTATCATATTTCTGTGGGTTCAAGTGACCCCACACCTTTATAAGTGGGTCCGCCCCTGGTGGAGTTGATTTAATGGAGGAGTATGCATGTACAGTTCCAGACATCGATGCAACGATGGTAACTCTTCCCGTTTTGAAAATGTCCACTTATGCATTCTTCAAGTATATGTATGTAGTTATGATTTAGATCATTGAGATTATATATATATATTGGTGGCTTTCAATGTTGTTTTGTTTATGATCTGTTTTTCTTTTGGTTCCAACAGGCGACATCTGTTGTTTTAGATATTTTGGTCGGTTGATGTTTGTAGTCTCTAGGGGTTCTTGATTTTGAAGTTTTTGTTTGTTTTACTTGTCAAGTACTTACATCTTTAACCCTGGCAAGACAAGGGAGAAGCTGCAGATGGCTGCACAAGTTATTATTTCTATTGAGAACCCACTAGACATCATTGTGCAGTCTGCTAGGCCCTATGGACAGAGAGCTGTTTTAAAGTTTGCTCGGTACACCTGGAGTAATGCCATTGGTGGAAGGCACAATCCTGGTATATTCACCAATCAGATGCAGAAATCATTCAGTGAATCCAGGCTTTTGATTCTTACTGATCCATGTACCACCACTAGGTAAAGTCAAGTTTTGGACTGATGAGTCCTTTTCCTTATATTACTGATGGTTTTGTCTTAACTTGGATCTTATCTGTGTATGTGTGTTGCAGCCCATTAAGGAAGGTACTTTGGGAAACATTCGAATCATTGCTTTCTGTGACACTGACTCTCCCATGAGGTTTGTTGAGATTGGTATTCCTGCTAACAACAAGGGGAAGCAGATCATTGGTTGTCTTTTCTGGCTTCTTGCTCGCCTTCAGATGGGTGAAACCATTCGCCTTGCTCAGAAGTGGGATGTCATGGTAAGGGGAGGAATATCATTTTTGAACTGAAATTTCATTTCTTTATGTTCCCGTTTGGTGTTTGACTTATTTTTATGTTGTGTTGTACAGGTTGACCTGTTCTTCTACATGGAGCCCGAGGAATCCAGAGAATGACGATGAAGTTTACTTCAGGCAGACTTTGGATTACCTGCTTCTAAGTATGGTGGTGGAGAACAATGGACCACTGCTGCAATCTCTGATCCTGCATGGCCAGGAGAAGCACATGTGCGAATCTCTGCTGCTCCTGCAGCGCGCTGCTTCATGGAACGAGTCTGGTGAGTCTTAGACATGATAAACAACATAAAACATATATCTTGGCGCTATGTGTGCTTTAATTTACGATCTTGGTTTTAATTGTTTGCTCTTTGCTGAAACTGAACGATATGGGTCATGTCAAAAGCTCAAACAAGTCTTTTGTGAATTTTGGTTCTATTTTTTTTTAAGTTCAGATTCTAATATATTACGTGAAGGTGTGATGTTGATGCAGACGGAATCAACAAGTGCCACAACCCTGTCAATCCATATTATGTAGGTTTTTATGGCACAGAAAAGAAATCCATAAATTTTTATAAAATATGTGTAACACTTCGTGTTAAATAAAAAAAAGGAAAGCAAGCGTTTGCAAAAAAAAAACTGTATGATGAGACTGTTCCTAATCAAATCTTTCACAAAATTCATATAATTAAAAAAAAAAAAAAACCCGTTAGAGAGGTTTGGGAACCAAACATGGAGAAACAGTGATTCTTGGTCTTCAAAGCTTGTTGCCTATATTCACATGGGGTTCGTTCTCAGTACTATCTCAAGCTTTTTAGGTCTGATGTTGTCTCTGGCTTCACCATTGCCAGTCTAGCCATCCCTCAGGTTCACCACTCAGTCATCCATCAGGTTCACCATTTAAAAAGTCCCCTTAGCTGCTATAATCCAAATAAAATTTTTGTTAACCAATTAACAAAACTAAACCGGCACACAGTCATAACCTATCGATCCAACCAATTCCTTTCTTGACCATTGTCTATCTCTACCCAGTTATTGATGGTTACCAATTTTTGATTAGTTCTATAGGCAAGGGGTTTTAATTATTATTCAATCAGGATATTTTTTGTTTACAGTTTAAACGTGATCTCTTATCACGATCTCATGCAGCACTTCTTAACTAAGTATCCCCACTTTATCTTCGGCCCCAAAGCTTCATGAAAGAACCTAATCAATAATCATTTGTACGAATTTCGCGTCAGCAGCTTCATGTTACGATCTTATCAACTTATCATTGATATTTTGATTAACTTATAAGAACTTTAGTTCTATTTAAATTAACTAGAATATAACATTCATTTTACAATATATATTTATAATATATTTCTATCAATAGTGTTACCATAAGAATAAATGAGACAAAACTTCGTAGCAGAAGAAAACATAAACAATATTGCAAACAAAATTTCTAAATATTTTAGGAATACTTTGAATTGAAAAGAGACAAAAATTTCTCAAAATTTAGAATGTTTAGTTTCTTTTGAAGTTAAAAATTAAAACCAAAGTTAATAGATATTTACTAATCAGATGATTTTAACCAAAAATTATAGTACTATCAGAAACTGAAAAATAATATCTTATAAATATAATATTATAAAGAAATATACAAAAAGCTTCCGCAGCGTAGCGCGGGTATTTACCTAAATGAGTTTGGCAAAATGTAAATTTTTTAAAGAAATTTATGTAATAAAAATAATATTTAAGAAACTATATAATTTAATAGATTTATCGTGGTTAACAAAGCTAAAACTGTATAAATAAAATAAACACCTTCTTTGAATTTTGACGTTTATTTTTATGTGATTTGCATTTCAATTAATATACGTTATTTTAAAATTAAAAGTATGAAAACATAATTGAGAAAACTATTATACAAACAAAATTTTGAACTAATAAAAGATAAATAAAAATAAAATATTTAATTTTTTATTTTAAAATAAATATAAACTCAGCAAAATTGGAAATATTTTGTTATAGTTTCACAGTATAAATTACATTAAAATAAATTAACAAAATTAAATTATTGGATTAAAAAGTAAAATAAAATTCCGCTGTGTAGCGCGGATAATTACCTAGTGTAATTAATTCCATAATTATTTATAATCAAAATTTAGTGTTTTATTTATATGCGTGAAAGACAAAACAACACATTTCAGAAACAAAAGGAATAATATTTTGCACTAATCAGTTCATTAACAAATTTTTACAGGCAATCCAGAAGTCAAAGCCAATGTACCATTAAGAACTAATACAAAGAATTCAAAGACATGGATAACAACAAAAATTTCCAGTTTCTGAATCTTATGTATATCCTTTATAAACTGTGTTTGAAGATTCATCAGAATCTTTATCTTAGTGTCTCTTATTCTTTCTTTTTTATTCCAGGTACGATACAACTCCTCCAGAGTATATATCGATGATCATAACCGATTATGGAATGCAACGTTTCATACACATTGTTGTGTACTTAGTTTATGATATTTCAAAGCAGTTTCAGTTAATGTTCTGATGATACATTTCCGTGTTGGTGATAAGTATAGATTCCTCCAACGAGCATACCTGTGATTGTTTGCGAATACAGGAGAGAAGACCTGTTGCTATAAAAGGTAATCTTGTTTGGATATTTTTCACCTTCAGATCAAATACAACTTGGGAGAGGAGAGCGAGTTTTTAACATAAATAAGCATTATTTACATTATGCGTGTTAATTTAGTATTATCCGAATGATTTTTTTTTTTTTTTTGCATGGAGTTAAAATGTGCGTCCTTTTACATACCCAAGAACTGAGAGTAAAGCTTTGTATTTTTTTTGTTACTCTTGTAAAGCTTTGTATTTTGCCTTTTATTCAGAACAAAAATGGTAGACTAGGAAATGGCACCGTAAAGGGCTTTAGATCTTCGTGGTCTTGTTCTCCATAGTATCGCATGAGGACTCGGACATAATCTGTACGGTACTTTAGGTGTCGCAATCTCAGGAATCCTGTTTCAGACAAAGCCATATGTCACCATTCAATGTTCACTAGATATCAAACAGGTCTGTGCCTTATGTCTTAAGGTTATTTATTTAACAAATTACATATAGTCGTAAGTTAATATCTAAAAACAACAATTGAATTTAAAAACAGAAGAGGTTAGGAATCTTACTGTAATCGAGAAATGTCTATCTGAGAAAAGTCAAAATTAGTTAAACTATCTAACGTCACCGTCGTCTGTGAGGTCTTGCGTCCCTTAGCTTTTTCCGGCAGCGGGGACTCTTCCGGTGAAGGTTGCTTTATAGCCATTACTTTGCAATTAAAATCTCTAGCTACATCAATCCCACTCACTGCCCATCTACACATCACATTATTAAACTAATTCATATCTTGTGGGGATTCTAAAATCTTTAAAGATGACCCGTAACTTTCCAATTGATCATAATGTTACCTGTAAAGAAAGCTCTGCTGATGGAGACCAACGAGAAGCGTTGAAGCACCAGTCTCTTTCACGACTTCAGCGATCGTTCTTCCATCTTCGTCTCCTTCTCTCACGATTATCTCCGTATTTGTCTGTTGACCACGATCACGAAGAGAGCTAATCAAAATTCTCATCAAGAATCAAGAAAATCTTGAGATCGGACTGTTTTCATTCACTCACGTTAAAGAAGTCGTCGCAGATTTCACGGAAAGAAAGGGCGAGATGGTAACCGTGGCGTCGGAGGAGACGCGCAGCCGTTGATTTCTTCTTGCGGGGCGGAGGAGAGAATACGTGGAGGAGGACTATGACGTCACCGTGACGGAAGAGGTTATGAAGTGCCCATTGTAAAGCTGTCCTCGCTGCTTCTTTATCCTCTACAACAGCCACGATCTTCTGTGCTTCTACCATTACGATTCTCTCGCTATCTCTCTCTCTCTCTCTCTTCGTGTTTGGTCTGAAAGAACGAGAATTGAGTTGGGTTCGATTTTGTATCGTATTCTTGTGAGCTCTCTCTTTCCTTTGCGTCTCAATATGTGAATAATGTATATAATAATTTAATAATCAGCGTATGTAGAATGAAAACTGGAACTTTATGTTTGTGGAAACAAAATAAAGTGGGTCAAATGTGTGTTCGAGCATGGACCGTGTTTTTGTCATTGGGGTAGAGTGAACGTGCTGCAGCTTTACACTCGTGGGAACAATAACTTTGTTCTAGTCTTTTACCAATTTGATCATGGGTTGAAAACCAGGAATCATGAAAGGTCATTTCACAATTAAGTAAATAAAAACTAATTTTACCATTTAACTATACATATCTTTATCATTTATAGGACTATATGCACACTGAGCATTCGATAATACTAGTTTTTAATACCCGGACTCATGTTTAAGTAATGAAAAAACTAAATTTGCCATCTCGTTTCACATATATATTTTTTTAATAATAATTATATATTGATTCAATCCATTAAAAGGGGAATTTTAGAGCCGGTTATAAACAGGTTTCGAACAAAATTTCTAAAATCAATCTCAAAACAAAGTTAGCTTCGCCCACCCATTAAACCCGGCACATTCCGCTAACCCGTCTTTCGAAATTTTCTAGAATTGGTTACCGTTCACAACCATCAACTAAACCACTTGAAGGTGAGGTTCTCTTCGTTGCCGAGGATGCAAGGACTTCTTGTGTAATCTCTGGAGTAGTTGGCTTCCAATGAACTCCACCGTGCTTATAACCATTTCTAACAATGAAGCGCCAGGCGACTAATAGGGGAGGGCTTCAGATACATACCTAGAGCCTTGCAATCACCACTAAAGCCCATAATAGTACACAGCGCCACACAGCGTCTGAAGCCGCCTCCCAACCCAAGCAACTGCCTGCTACAGCCACCATTAACCTGTACAAAGAGAACCTGTCCTCCTAACCACACACCAAAAACCGAGAAGGCGCTAAAAACCTGCACAAATCAGTCAGCTACGCTACCAATGAGGATTCAAGACCCATCACCGGCACTGGGATTGCAACTGAACACAAGAGAGACACCACCACAGCTAGACCAAAGCCAGGACGCCACTTGCCGTCTCCGTGAACTGAAGAAATAGTGACAGTGTCAACAGTGAAAACAGAGCAATAAACACTAGCGCCAAAACTCCAGATTGAGAATGCGGCCGCAAACCATCGGAGAGTTTGATTTTGTGACGCCAAAATGTTATTGGAAAGACGTGAGATGCACCGAGGAGATGCATCTTCTCAGAACGTCGTCACGTGCCAGAGCGGTTAAGTACCATCAACGCAGCCTGCGTACCTGACCTCGACTCGGCTCCATATTTAATCACCACCGGAGCTGTCTTTGAATCCATCAAGAAGGAGACGAACTCCTACGACCCGCAAGAGTTCCCGATTCCAAATTAAAGAGCCACACGCCACGCCAGTCGAGAGCAGCAGAGACACCGCAACCCACCGAACAACGCTCCAATACACCTCCGCGAGCGAAGACGACGCCAGAGAGGATTTAAAAGGGAAAATACAATCTTTCTCAGCGCTAAAAATCCGACTCCTCCGACCAAAACCACCTCTAGCCACGGCGTTATGACTCTAGAACAAGCTTTGTCTCCATCCCCTAGATAACCTCGCACACAGGATCAGAGAGCAGCAGAAACACACCTTGCCAGAGACTGGAACAAGGCAATGGAAGCAGTGGAGCGGTCGGGAAGCAAAGAAGAAAACAGAGGAGGAGAAATGGAGGCCTTCGACGGCCGGAGGCCTCCAGACGCGGCGATCAACTTTAATCACAAACACAAAGCCTGACGGGACCAATGTCGCTAAAGGCTTCTTCAAGCTGAAAAACAATTTTGGAGAGAAATCAGGAACACGTGTATGTATCTGACGAGCTCAAACATTCGAGTATATGGAGTTTCAGGAAGTTTTACCTGAGCGTTGGTGAAGGAATAATGCAAGCCAGAGACGCATACAGTGGCAGCAGAGTGCTGAGTTTTCTCTTCTCCATCTTTCCTCCCTTTCTTATTGTTCTTCTCCATATTGGCAAGAGATTATTAGGATTTAACAGCAATGTTTGAGTTGTAGAGCTCACTAGAAGAGAGAGAGGGAGGTAGGCGGTGTAGAAGAAGATTATCTAGGGTTTACTTTACAAAAACTACTAAACCCCACCAACTGAACCGGCTAATTCGGATATTTACTTGACTGAACCGAAATCATGTTCGGTTCAGATTTTTTGTCGGTTCCTTTTCTTATTTTCCGCCGCACAACTCAAATCCTCTGGTTTTATCCTCAACGCGATTTCACGGTTTTGACGGGAAAATGCGATTTCAAGGTTTTGGCGGGAAAACGCGATTTCACAGGTTTGGCGAGAAATGCAATTTCACGGCTTTGGCGGGAAAATGCGATTTCACGGGTTTAGCGAAAAAACGCGATTTCACGGGTTTGGCGGGAAAACACAACTTTAGCGGCACGATTTCACGGTTTTGGCGGGAAAACTGATTTTTTCGATTTTGGCGGAAAAACGCAATTTTGAAAATTTGACGGGAGAGACATGGCGGAAAGGCGACTCGCGAGTCGAGAGTTGAAATACGGAAAAAACGAGACTGATTTTAGATTTCTTATCTCTCCAATACTAATAGGGGATTCTAAAATCTTTAAACGGGACATGGTCCGTCCACTGGCTTTGGACGTATCTGGGTGGAGCCCATTTGGACAGAAAATATTTCGGGCGGATTTGGAGAATTTGGACATGGACCGCCCATAGACAATGCGTCCAATTGACATCCCTATCCATAAGCGTGCATGTGTATAACTAAAAGAAACTCCAAACAAATATAAACAAGGATTTAAACACTTTTTTAATACATTAAAAAAATTTAAATCACAAATGTGCATAGTCCTTAATCTTAGCCATGAATCGGGGTCATAGTCTTTAAACTTAGCCATGAATCGGGGGATACTACACATAGTTACTGAAATTGAAAAGTATTCATAATTATTACTATTGTTTTAGAAAAGTTTGATATAAAAATAATAATTAAAATGAAGATAGTGGGACATGACGGAAGGAAATGGTTGTATATGAGGGAAGAAAAAGTATTCATAAATATATGAACTTTGAATTACAGGAAAATTTAATAATTAAAATGAAGATAGTTATGAAAATTTACAGGAACTTTCAATAATTAAAATGAAGATAGTGGGACTTGTGCTTGTCTTTTCCATCCTAATCCAGGAAACATCTGCACACTTTTGAATTTCGAAGTTCTGTAATCTAGTACGAACAATAATCTTTTCAAAGTTCATAAAAACAAGTTCATCTAAACAATATCTATGAGAAATCTAATATTAAAAGAAAGTAAAAAGATATGATAAGTTATATCTATTAATCAAAAGGAATGTTAAACTTTTTCTCTCTCTAGGCGATCTCTTTGGCGATTTAGTTTTTCGACCGTTGCTCCGCCATTGGAGGGCTCTGTGCTTGCCGGTGTTCCGTCTCGGCTCCCATCTTCTGCTCTCTCTCTTCTCGTCTTCATGTCTCGATGCTCTACTCGAAGAAGAAGTTTCGCCCCCCCCCCCCTTTGCTGGTTCCTTTCGAGCTCGCAGTTTGATTCGCTCCATTCAGAATTCTGCAATGGCTAAGAAGAAGACCAGATCCATCTCGCTCGTCGAGGTTTCCGATCTAGACGTTGCTGTTTCTGGGCTTTTAGCCCCCGGTCCTCTTTCTTCTTCGCCATCTCCGGTGGTTCTTTCCACGGTGTTCACTTTTGGAACCTTGGGCTCTGTCCAGGCTTTGTTATCTCCGGATCTCGGTTCTCATCCTTCTCTCCTTCGCCTACCGTCTCTGTTCCTCCGTCTTGTCCGCTGTCTCTCTCTCCTCCAGCCTCGGAGGTGTCTCTCTCTCTTGGTCCTGGCAACTCCAGATCTATTATTGAGGGTTTATGTTCTGCAGCTGTTGATTATGTCTCTGGTTCTCATCTCGCTGCGGTTGTTCCTGGATCCGGTTTTAGATTTTATTTGGTTGGTTCTGGATCTGCTCCTGTCAGATCTGGATCTACTATTGTTGTTTCTGGTTCTACTTCGTTTGGTCCTCTCTCCGGTTTTCAATCTTCTGTTGTCGGCTCTGGGTATCATGCTGCTGTGGTGGGTTCTGTCTCTGTTATTGGTCTTGATTTGGCTGGTTCTGGTACTGACTCTGGTCATACTTCTGCCACGGTTGGTTCTCTTCCAGGTCCGAGTTCTGCTGCTGAGGGCTCTGCGCCTGCTGCTGCTGTCTCTAAACCTGCGTTGGATTCGGCTTCTTCCCCTATGAAGAATTATGCTGAGCTTCTTAAGAGCTCTGCACAGTTACAGGTTCTGGGAACTCCGTTGAGCACGTTTCAGGAGCTCCTTTTGTCCTTATTCCGGATGCAAACATTGAAGCAGCTAAATTAGAGTTTAATGACTTTATTTATGCTCGCTTCCATGGGGACTATCCGTCTATGGGAAAGATAATTGGGGTCGTTAATGCAGTCTGGGCCCATACTGGTCCTAAGATCTTTGTTCATAATATTGGAGAAGGTATGTATCTGCTCCGAGTTACTAACCCCCGTACTCGAGAAGTTCTTCTATCTCGCACTTGTTGGAACATTGGTGGCCTTCCAATGTTTGTGGCTCCTTGGGCTCCAGATTTCTCTCCAGATGAGCCCCCGCTGACTAGTGCTACTGTACCTGTGGAGATGCGTAACGTTCCTTATTTGCTCTTCAATAGAGAGAGTTTGAGTCGTATAGCCACCGCTATTGGTAAGCCCGACTGTCTGGCCCCTGAGATAGAACGTAAAGAAAATTTTGAGGTTGCAAAGATTTATGTGAGGGTAGACCTTACCAAACCACTTCCCAGTAAGATTATCTCGGGATTCACCAATGGTAGAGAGGTGGAGATTGATGTTTCTTATCCGTAGCTACCGGCGAAATGTAATCTTTGCAAAAAATTTGGTCATTCTGAAGTTAAGTGTCCAAATCGTGTAAATGGACCCCCTGAAAGTTCCATTGGGAAGAGACTTCCATTAGAGACGCCTCGGCGACGTTCCAAATCAAGGCCTGGTCGTTCTACTGAGAAGAAACTGAAACAAGGGGTTCTCTGTTACGTTCCGGTCCGTAAGGCCTCTCAAGAACCTATACTCAGTTCCACCACCTCCGATCTCCCCTCAACTCCCCTTCTTCCAGAACACAGTGCTGGGCTCAAAGAGGGTGAGATAGTGCAGCACGCGCCACTGAACGTGATCCCATCTACTCCCTCCGATAATGTTGAGGACGAGGCTGAGTTTAAGGATACTATACTATCCCCGGTTGAGGATTCAAATCAGTCTGTTTTGAATGGTTCAGCTACTGAAGTTCCACCCACGTTAGCTGTCTCAGACGTTGACGTACTTGCGGGTGCTACTGCTAACCAAGACTCGTGTGTGCTTCCTACCTTAGAGCGCACTGTTGAGGAGGAGTGTGTGATAGGAGATGATGTTCCGTTGCTCAACGATGTTCCATCTGCTCTTATAGATGACAATCCAGCTGATGGGATTGATGATAATCTATGTGATGGGATTGATGGGGAGGAAGACCTCATCAATAAACCCCCCCCTTGGTGAACTCTGATTCTATAACTAACCCTCCTCCTATCGTGGATGATATGCAGGGAGTTGATAAAGATTCTCCTCCTGTGGAAGCAGAGGAGGGAGACAAGCCGTTTTACCTGGTTAAAAACAGGGGGTGTGGCCGCAAGGCTGCAAATCATCAATAATCATTAGATATGTATTTTGCGTGGAATGTAAGAGCACTGAATAGTGCAAGACGCCACACTATGACCAAAGATTGGATTAATATCCATAGGCCTCTTTTTGGAGCTTTTTTGGAAACATACATTTTGAAAGTAATAAAGAGAGAGATTTAGGAGCTATACCTAGGGGCTGGAAGTTTTTTGGAAACTATGCAGATGATGGCTCGGGCTGTATTGTGGTTGTTTGGAACCCTCGAGTCACCTTGATTATCTACGATGCTTCTGTTCAATTAGTCACCTGTGGGATATCTATCTTGTCTGAAAACATCATTTTCACGGTTACGTTTGTTTATGGGTTTAATCTGCTAGAGGAGAGGAGGAGTTTATGGAGTGGGCTTGTTGACTTCCATAGGTTTTCTCCTGTATCTTCTCACCCTTGGGCTTTTTTGGGAGATTTCAATCAGATGCTCCGTTCCTCGCATCATTCTAACTCCCTTTCTTCAAGAGTTGATTTCTCAGGTATGAATGAAGCTAACTTGGCATTGCAGGATGCAGAGCTTTTTGAGGCACAATACAAAGGGTTACCATTCACATGGAAGAATAGCCAAGATGATAACCCCTTATCTACTAGGACTGATCATGCTCTTATCAATCAACCGTGGTCAACAGCTTTTCCTGATTCTTATGCGGACTTCCTTGATCCTTCTCAATCGGATCATGTCCCTTGTTTATTTAGAATGTCGTCTGCTAGGCGCCTGATTATCAAGCCATTCAAATTTTTCCATCATGTCATCGACCATCCAGATTATGCGGGGACTGTCAGGGATGCTTGGGATTTTAGTCCGATTTTGAGTACGGCTCAGTTCAAGCTTGTGCGCTCTCTCAAGTTGCTAAAGAAACCTTTACACAGGCTCAATAAAAAACACTTCAGTGGAATATCCCAACGAGTCAAGGCACAGAAAGAGAAGCTGGATGTTCTTCAAAGGGTCTTACTCACCTCTCCTAATATCACAACGGCTCGTGAAGAGCATGCTGAGCGTGATAAACTGAATGTTCTTCTTACTGCTGAGGAAAAATTCTACCGACAGAGGTCTAGAGTGAAATGGGGGACTCTTGGAGACCGTAACACTCCCTTTTACCACCGAACAGTGTCTGCTCATGCTTCTCGGAATCATATTCACTTTCTTAAGGATGGTGATGATCACATTTTTCACTCCACAGATGGCATCAAAGCTCACGCTGCTATCTATTTTCAGGGTATTTTGGGTTCTACAAGTCTTCCTTTCTCTCATGCACCTACGGATGACCTGAGGTCTCTGCTTCCTTTTCGGTGTTCTGAGTTGCAACAGAATTATTTGAAGCGCGAGGTAACAACAGCGGAGATTAAAGCTACATTGTTCTCCATGCCTCTTAACAAAAGCCCTAGTCCAGATGGCTACTTTGTTGAGTTTCTAAGAGCATCATGGGACACTGTAGGTGATGACATTGTTAATGCTGTTAGGGAATTTTCCCGTAACAGTAGGCTTCTCAAGGACATGAACACGACAGCCATTTCTCTCATCCCTATGATGCCAGAAGCTTGCCGTCTTACAGATTACAGACGTATCAGCTGTTGTAATATTGTGTATAAGCTGATCTCTAAGATATTTGCAAATCGGTTGAAGCCTATCTTGACTAAATGTGTCAGTCCTAATCAGGCTGCCTTCTTGAAAGGTCGGAGCCTTGGTGAGAATGTCCTTCTCGCCACTGAGCTGATACGTGATTACAACAAGTCCGCTTATCATCACAGTTCTATGTTAAAAATCGACATCCGTAAAGCCTTTGATACGGTTTCTTGGGATTTTGTGATCAAGATGTTGGAAGCACAACAATTCCCTCCTATGTTTATTACTTGGATTACTGAATGCATTTCTTCCCCTAGATTTTCAGTCGCCATTAATGGGGAGCTTACAAGGTTCTTTGAAGGTAAGAAGGGCTTAAGGCAATGAGACTCAATCTCTCCCTACTTGTTCATCATACTCATGGAAGTACTATCTAAACTGTTGGACAAAGCTGAGTCTGATGGAGCCTTTGTTTTACACCCCTTGTGCTCCTCTCCAAAGCTCACCCATCTGTTATTTGCGGATGATCTCCTTGTCTTCTCCGATGGCTCTAGCGACTCAACTGCTGGAATCAAAGCCACTATGGATCTCTTTAAAGATTGGTCAGGGTTGGATACAAATGAAACCAAATCTGAAATCTTCCACGGAGGCTATACGAATATTCAAGCCGCTATTCTGTGCTCTCTCTCTCAGGTTACCGCCGTGGTGAGTTCCCAACAAGATATATTGGTCTTCCTCTGAGTCCGAAAAAGATATCTGCTGCTACTCTCCAACCGTTTCTAGATCGTATCACTTCGAAGCTCCACTCTTGGACTGTTAAATTCCTATCTTTTGCGGGTAAAGTGACTCTCATCTCCTCTGTGATCTATTCAATGGTTAACTTTTGAAGTTTTGTGTTTGTGCTTCCTAAGTGGTTTTACGAGAAGGTGGACTCTCTCTGCTCTGGTTTTCTTTGGAAAAGTAGCATGGCTTCAGCTGCAGGGGCTCGAATTGCTTGGTTGAATGTTTGCAGGTGGTGTTGGTCTGCGCAGACTCGAGGACTTTGAGTTGGTTTTTAGATTAAAGCGGCTTTGGGTCTTCTTTTACGGTTCTGGTTCCTTATGGGTACCTTGGCTAATCAACAATAGATTTAGGGGTAGAAGTATCTGGCTTGTTCATGACTCTCCTAGATTCTCGAGTACAATTAGGAGCTTGCTGCAGCTGAAGCAAAGCATGTCGCTTTTCCTCCGTTGTGATGTTGGTAATAGGAACATGGCATTGTGCTGGTATGATTATTGGACACACTTGGGCCCCCTTCACCTCCTCTTCGGTCCATCTGGCCCGAGGTTTCATCGAATTCTGCTGTCTGCCACCGTCGCGCAAGCGGTTCGTAATGGTAACTGGAATTTTCCTCCCCCGCGCTCTGAAAATTCACTGGTCTTACAGATTGTTCTCTCTACTACGCCGGTTCCAACACCGACTACTAGGGATGATGTCTACTTATGGAAGTGTGCTTCGGGTGGTTTTGGTCCCTCTTTCTCTTCGAGTTTAACCTGGGATACAATCCGTGTGCCTGGCCAGCCTATTGATTGGCACAAGGTTGTGTGGTTCAAGGAGGAAATTCCGCGGTGCTCTTTTATCTCCTGGACCGCGTTTCATGGCAGATTACCAACCAGAGATCGCTTAATCTCCTGGGGAATCCAGGTTCCACAAGGTTGTGTCTTATGTCTTACTGCTGATGAATCAATCAGCCACTTATTTTTCGATTGCCCTTTTGCATCTACTACTTGGTCTTGTTTTTGTGGCAGGTACTTGGTGTCTCCTCCGGCTTCCCTAGCTGCGGTCGTTGCCCTGTGCCAGAACTTCCAAGGTTCCCATGCTTCTCGCGCAGTTGTTATCCTCAAGCTCTTGAACCATGTCATTATCTACTCCCTTTGGCGTGAGCATAATGCTCATATCTTCAAAGGCGTTTCGTCCTCCCAGGAAGCTCTTTTCAGAGTGGTGGATCGTGCAATGCGTGATAGGCTTCTCTCCCTGCCTAGGCCCGCTGCTTCTGTTCGCTCCCCTTCTCTTCTAGAGCTGTATTTTTGTTTCATCTCCCACTATAGTTAATGCTCCTTTTACTCTCTCTTGTGTTGATTTGTGTTCTTGCTCCTTTCATTTTCTGTGTAATAAGTTGTGTTCTACAACCTTGTGAAAAAACTTAAAAGCTGATATAAATATTAACATTTAGACCGAAAAAAGTTATATCTATTATACCTTGAAAGGAGTCTCCCAATCAACTATGTTCAGAAGAGTTATTGACGAACACTAAACATGGGTGATCGATTAACAACCCAACCAACATCATATATATCAAACCGAACTAAAAGGTGATCCGAAACTGTTTCCTTTTTTATGCACCTGAACTTTCTCATGGAGGGATTTCAACCCAAAATTGATACTAGACCAACAAGAGCAATACAGCATTGTACGAATGAAATCACTTAAGAGAAATGCACTACATATGATTCTAAAATCTAGCAATTTCAAAATGGGTTAAACAACATAGGTTTTAATTTTTGAGGAATCAATAAATAACTCAGAAAAACATGAATGTTACAGTTTTTCAAGTTTCAAATTTCCGGATGCACTCAAGTTTTTTTCCAGGAACAAAATCGCCTGTGTTCAACTTGAAGATGGCGACTTAAATAGGTTCCAAACAGATGTTAAAGGATCATCTACCTGAAAAATCCCAAAAAGAAGCATATTAGACAACGAGGATGAAGAAAGCGTTATGGTGTTTATTAAAGTTGGTAATGAGTAGCACCTTATCTTAATTTCAGAAACCTTTTGTAGTAAGTTGACTCACGTTTTTGATAAGGAAACTTATACAGTTAGCTAATTAATGAAAATGTATACAACACAAACAAACCGTTAAAAATCCCAACGGCTATAATAAAACGGACAAAAATGAAAATTATCAAGTGTTCGTATGCGTTTTGAAAGAAAAATAGGGAATTTCTATTAATTAATTAATTAATTTATGTGTATAAACGGAAACGGTAAAAAATCCCAACAGCCATAAAAATGGACAAAAATGGAAATTATCGATTGAGAAAAAAAGAAACTAATACATCAAAAAAGGGAAATCAACAACGATAATCAGAATCTATAAAATATACACACAGCCCTAAACCTGATCACGCTACTAATCTCACTCACAATTATCTTCTCTTTGTAAAACTCACTCACATTTCTCATCTCTCTGTAAAACTCACGAAGCTACTTTTGTTTTGTCCTTACGGATTCTATTTCTACTTCTTCGACAAAGATGATGAAGAAAAGCAAGCTATGTGTGAGAAATAAAACTCGTTTCAAGAACACCAATTTGGATTTACGACAAAAGACGATTCTCAAGAAAGCCCTAGAGTTATCCATTCTCTGCGATAACGAAATCTGTGTGATCCACTACGATCGTGACGGTAATCTCGTTAGCACATACCCCGATGATCAGTCGCAAGTCGGATCCGTTCTCGACAAATATAGAAACTTGAGCGACGGTGAAAAGCGCAAGAAAAACATGAATCTGTCTCAATTTTACAACAAGAAACTCGCGGACGAAAAGAAAAGATCTCTTACCGACGCAGAGGAACGCAAAAGATTCACAAAGAAAGTTGGAGACTTCAAGGGTTCCTTGGAAGATCAGTTTCATCTATTACAAGATATGGTTCGTAACCTTCATTACTCCCACGATCATCAGACCGAGCCACATCAGAACCCTAATCTTGATGCTATGCCTCAAAAAAATCAAAACTTTCCGGCGTCTTCTTCTGGCTTCTTCCTCGCCAATGACTTATCTTCTTCACTAATCGAGGAGGATCAATTGATGAACTTTTGTCAGCCGGTAATTGACAATCCTGTTTCAGATCATCAACAACAAATAGGATCACTAACCAATCTTCGCATGAGTGGTGATGCGTCGGAGCAAGACGTGAGCCCTGCTGTTTATAACTACGCTACAACCGAATCCTCCAATCATCAGAGTAAATTCTCAATGTTTCTGTATAACCATGAAACCGCTACGTTTACTCAACTCCCCAACTCTGTTTCTTCAAGCGTTGACCAAGGTTTGACTCCTCCGTATACCAACAGTCTCGGTACAGCTTTACACGGTGCACAAGGGTTTAACTTTGCGTATGACAACAACCTCAACGCACAAGGGTTCAACTTTGGGTGCAGCAACAGTCTCAACACACAAGGCTTTAACTTTGGGTGCAGCAATAATCTCTGTACATGACTGAGCACTTTGGTGAAGGCACAGACACCACGTTGGAACTCTTATTGACCAACACAACATCGCTTCTGATTAATTCATCTTATTAATCAATTGTGTATTACTCATTTTGTTTGTGTAAATCTCTGGAAAAGTTCTTATTCTTATGTATAATGTACCTTTTATTATTGATTCTTTCATTTAAGTTCCACTTTTAAAGAGTTGTGTGTATGTCTCTATACTTTTGTTTTTTATATTCTGTGTTGTAGTTCGCGAGTGGGAAAACTAGAATCAATATTTCTCTGTTTAACAACAAATATGAGATCTCACAAAGATCATTACTCCTTTGGTCACACTTTACAGCATGATGTCTAGCTTCAAAATTTCTTTTCATATAAAAAATAATTGATTTGTATCAGCATGATCTCACAAAGATCATTACTTCTTGTTCTTTACAAGTTCGTCACTTATATGCTCAGAACAAATAAAAAAAGATATAAAATCGACCAGATCCAGGCAGAAATGTTCTATGCTGCTTGATTGGATCAAACTCCCATCTGTTTGTTTGATTTACCTCTAACTTCACAAAGAAAGGCCCTACAGCATTTCTACTAGTGAGAGCTTTCAAACTGTTAGCTTTGAGCACAGTTCATTAGTTTGGATAACACTCAGTGCTTGTAATAATCTGAGAGATTTACCTGGAGTTGATTCCTTCGGTTTGTTGTCTTCAGGAAGATTTGATCTTACTACCATCAGTTGTTTGTCTTTGGTTTGTAATGTTGAATAATTGTCTATAAATCAGATGTGTTTCTTCTCCCCCTCACAATTCATGTCTTTTGTAACACCACCATTATTCTCTGTTAATCCTGAATAGAACTGCCAGTCCCGTGATCACGATCTCTAGAGTAAGAAGCAAACTTCGACCCCAAGTTCCTGCAGCAGTATAGTTGCTTTGTTTTGTTACTGGGGGTCCTCCTGCTATAGTAAAACTTTGCGCCTGAAGTTTGTTTTGGAAGCGTACCAGCACTGGAGTTTATCTCTGTATTATCTTCAGTATCACCAGTTACTCTACACAATTCCAGTGGTCTGGGAACAATTGAGAAAACCCAGAGCCCAACACAGGCTCCACAGAGCTTACAGTCCAATACAACTGAACTGGGATCGGAGTTTAATGTGTCGCACTGTGTTGAATTTTCACCATTCCTGATATCCCATCAACATAAACTGATAAGTTTTTGTGCCTGCAAATACCAATCCCTCATTACTAATATTAGCGACGACTCAAAAATAGACTAATGCTTGATGCAATAGCCAATAATCGATCATTAACTAGCTGTAGTTCTGAGACAGTTATATAATATGAACGAACCTAAAGTAAATTGAGAAGAATGAGAACCAAAGGGCACTATATATATTTGATAGAGAGGCACAATAGACTAAGGATCATCCTATTCTACTAAAAACATAGAAGTAACCTTGTAAGCAAAACATGGACAAGGAAATATTATGTTATGCCGAAACTGAAACAAATAATAAGATTGCAAAAGTTGTTTATGGGTAGCTATAGGAATAATTGAGATTCCATAAGCACAGGTCAAACCAAGCTGGTGGAAAAGTTGTGCTGGAATCGCCTCCAACATGATTGATAAAGAACTCTGTTTGACAACATTCGGCTGTGGTGTAGCCACATGCAGCTGGAATAAGACGTCTGAGAAATTCCTCCAGAGCGGAGCTAAAAGTTGAAGTAAATCCTGCGGTGTCACTAAAGGAAACTCAGAAAGCGTTTCCTCGCATGAATTCTGATGAGAGTCAACCGGTTAAACCAAAGTAAACCAATGGTTTGGAGGTAAAAGATGTGGTATTATAACTGTTCCTAAGTAAATGGATTTGTCCTTCCACTAGTGGCGTGTAATAGTAATGGGTTGTCTTCCTCTGTATTTATAGGCATCAATGTATTTGGAACGAGATATGAAGAGAAAATTGTGGTGACTTGTTGTTTAAGTCTTCGGTACCTGCAGAGCAAAGTAATTTGTGCCTATTATCATCCAACTTTAAGCTGAAGACCGATGCGGTTTTCTCCACTGTAAGAAACCAACAGAGAGATATTTTACTTCAATGAGAAAACAACACAAATTAGTTATACAGAGAGATGATGATTCTACAAAAGAACGGTACCTTGCTGCTTTCACCAAGAAGAAAGGGCTGAGAAGTAAAGATGAGCTCCACAAGATTCATAAGATCTGTGAGCTATAGAAACAAAACGAGATATGAATCAAGTAACGCATTGTTGCTACTTGCTAGTGCTAATGCAATGTCATAAACCTAAAAACAATTCACAGCTTCTGATAGCAACAGCAAAATACAAGATTACAGATTCTATTAAGCGATATACAGTCCTCAATCATCTAAATAGAAATCAGATTCATAACACGAAACAAAAGGTACATGAACATGAAAGGCTAAACCCTAGTGAGGAAGAGGGAAGCTGAGATTTCGATGTGGGTAAAAAAGAGCTTCTCAATGATTTGCCGGAAATCTCATCTACGAGTCTTGTGCCATCATTTATCTTCCATAAGTAAATCGTCCTACTGCGCTCATGCAAATCCTAGATACTTGGAGATTCAGGTGAAAGGAGTGGGCTTAGAATGGCGGTTAGACGGAACGCAACCAAAACGACGGGACCTTATGTCGTATTCGTCTCAATTGTTTTTTTCTTAAGATCAGTGAAAGAAAATAAATTGGGCAATTGTCAAAAAGAACACTTTTGAAGTTTCTATCACAAAAATGACACCCAAATGAGAAAGTCACAAATATGACATTCATTAAAGGGGTAGAATGTCACTACTACCCCTAAATTGTAATGAATAAAAAAAAAAAGATAACCTTTTTGATTTCCTCCGGAGAAAGAAATCTCGATCTCCTTCCTCCACGGTGAAGACTCTGGCGACGGCGAAAGAGAACTCTGTTCGCGGCGAAGCAGAGAAGATCCGGCGAAGAGGACTCTCCTCGTTTGCCTCTCTCTCTCTCTCTCTCTCTCTCTCTCTCTCTCTCTCGATCCCGATCTCTTCGAGAGATCGACACAGTTGCGACGGATCTCTTCGACGCGACGGCGGCGACTGCTCTCGACCTCTTCAACACGACATACAGCGGTGGCGGTGACTCTCTCCGATTGTCATTTCCGGTGGTATGATTCATCTTCTTAGGTTTTTTATTTTGATTTTGTGGAAGACGATGTAGTCTTGATTTTGATTCTTCTTGCATTGTGCTTTTTGATTAGCTTATTGGTGTGTCTTACTGCGATGTAGTCTTTCTTTAGGAAGAAGAAGATGCTTAATTTTTTTTTGGCGTGGATTGTGCTTTTTGATTAGCATTGTGTTTTTTGATTTGTTTCATCTTGCCACCATAGTCAATAGATTTCTTTCTTCCACTTATATGAGATTGAAGCTCGAGGATACTTTGATTGCATTGTTTTTGAGATCTTTTGAAAATAAATAAAGCATTTTGCTTGATCAAAATACATTCTCTGTTAGGGATAACTCATCAAAAGTTTTGAACTTTAGGATTGTGGATCGTTTATATATCAACACTTTAATCTATAATGTTAAGGATAACTCATTAAAACTGATGTGTGTGTTTGTATTTGTTTCTTTTTCTCACTTCAGGAACTGTTTGTATTTGTTTCAGGAAAGCCTTCCAGAAAAGTTTCCTCCGACAAAAATCCTTGTCAAGAACTCTCAGTCTCCGACGAAGTCCTTCCAGAGATCTCTCCCTCTCCGAATCTCTGTCTTCTCCGCTGGAAACCACCTCCAAAGCTCTATCTCTTTGAGGTATGTTTTTTTTTTGTTAGTGATCTCGTTGTCTATCGCTTTTTCCTTGTTTATACTGATAGAGTTTGATGATAGAATAGGAAGGAAAGCCTTCTAAAACAATTAGTGTGTGTTTTAAAGGCTTTTGAGTTTTTGTAATCTTTGTATAATGTTTCTGAACTGACTTGAACATGTATACTCTAGTGTCTGGAACTAAATGCTAGATGTGTAATTTTGCTCTCTTGTTCTGATATTGATAAATTCATACTTTAAAATGTGAAAAACCCAACCAGTACTGTGAATTAAAGACGATTCTTTGATTTGAATATTTTCAGGAAAGCCTTCCAGAAATTCACTAGTGTGTGTTTTTAAAGTTACCAAGTGTTTCTTTAGTTCGTCTTGCTTTTGAATTTGTGTCTGAGGTATTGATAGAGTTGAATTGAAGATGGATATTATTGTTAAAGTATGTGTGTGTTTCTTTTTCTGACTTCAGGAAGAGTTTGAGTTGTTTCAAGAAAGCCTTCCAGAAATGTTAAATTTTTTTTCCCCTTGTTTTTGCAGGATAGAAACAAGATGGGAGATTCAGTGCCTCTCAGACTAGATCTCCCTGCGCTGAAGTACCCCATTGGAAAAGAGCCAAAAGAGAAGAAGAAAACAGTAAACCAACATTCAACATCCGTCTATATCCCCATTGTTGAGAAAAATCTGACAGCAGCTGAGTTTGAGAGAGTAAAAGAGGTTTTAGGACCTATAATGAGGCTCAGTAGCAGAAGTGATATTAAATTATCAGGAAAGACTGTCTACAGCATTCTCGCAAGAAGCATCGTCACTGACAAGAAGAATGAAGCATGGTTCCATTTCGCTGCTCAGCCAATGAGATTCTCTATTAGAGAATTTCATATGGTGACCGGCTTGAAGTGTGATGGTGACGTAGAAGGGCCAGAAGGGGAAAGCGAAAGATTTGAGTGGGAACTGCTAGAGGGTCGTACTCATCATACTTTGAGTGACGTGATGAGACAGCTCAAAAAGACAAAAAAAACTGCTTCTGATGAGAGAGTCTGCCTCGCAATCCTCCTCCTGGTTGAGAGCATTGTGCTGCCAAAGAACAACAATGGGACTTTTCCTTTGGAGTATGTTAACAAAGCAAAGAATGTGGCATATCCTTGGGGAAGAGACGCTTACTTGGTGCTCCTGAAGTCGATTAAGAAAGCAGTCGCAAAACACCTAGAGGGTACATCAAGCTTTGAGTTGCAAGGTTATCCTCTAGCATTCAATATTTGGATACTAGAGTCGATACCCTTGCTTCGAGATAAGTTCAGTACTTGGACACCGACAGTTAATCTTCCAGGAGTGATTTACTTGTGTGAGAAATACACTGAAGTGCAAAGTCCTTCACTAATGCGGGTTGTACAGTTTGAAGCTGATAGAAAGGTAAACTTTTACATTACTTTGTTTTTATATATTTGTCTGCTTCTTTTTAATTCTCATTGGTTCTCTTGTTTTATGCTTTCAGCTGAAGGTCACATGCATCCTACCTTCCATACCTCATGATCCAGAGGATGATGTCTCCCTGGAGGACGAACATAGTGATGAGGTGGAATCCGTGAAAGACATATCCAAGAAAGGGTACAAGTTTAAAGCCGATGATTGGGAAAATAGGTTTGTAGACACATTGGAGACATTGGATGCTCTTATTCATATGACGGAATCTGTGGAGAATAGCCAAACTCCTGCTTCGATTCAGGAGGACTCGGTAAATAACAAACTGAACAAGATTGTCGAGGTAATGACGGAGAATGTCAAGAGCATGAAGGATCGAATGTCTTTGCTGGAAGCAGAGAACATGGAGCTTAGAGCCCGTGTGTCAGAGTTGGAAGGAAACCAGAATGTTGCTCAACACACTCAGACTCCAGTTTTTCCCACTAATGTGACACAACAGGTAAAAATCTCGAGAAAACTTGTTTTTCAATTTGACTTTTGAAATGAAAAAATCATGTATTGTTCTTGACTGACTCCCTAATTTTTGATACACAGCAATCCGGTGGAAAAACTTTATCTCCAACATCTCCACAGCCTGAAACCCAGGAATTCTCTCCTAATTTGCCACAAGAGGTAATTATTGTTTGCCAATTAAAGAGATTTTAGTCAGTTAAAGAGCATGTACTAGTTTTTTTCTCAAGCATGATTATTTCAGGAAAGCCTTCCAGAAAATTCCCTAGTGTATGCTTTGAGAACACACTTGGGATGACCTTTTCTTGATTTATTGCAGAATGTGAGAGAGCAACTGAATGAGACCCCTTCCCTTCAAACTCAGGAATTCTCTCCTAATTTGACACAAGAGGTAATTATTCTTTGCCAATTAAAAGAGTCTAGTCAAATTAAAGAGCATGTACTAGTTCTTTCCTCAAGCATGATTATTTCAGGAAAGCATTCCAGAAAATTCCATATTGTATGTTTTGAGAACACACTTGGGATGACCTTTTCTTGATTTATTGCAGAATGTGAGAGAGCAACTGAATGAGACCCCTTCCCTTCAAACTCAAGAATTCACTCCTAATTTGACACGAGAGGTAATTATTCTTTGCCAATTAAAAGAGTATAGTCAAATTTAAGAGCATGTACTAGTTCTTTTCTCAAGCATGATTATTTCAGGAAACCCTTCCAGAAAATTCCATATTGTATGTTTTGAGAACACACTTGGGATGACATTTTCTTGGTTTTTTGCAGAATGTGAGAGAGCAATTGAATGAGACCCCTTCCTTTCAAACTCAAGAACTCTCTCTTAATTTGGTATGTGATCAAGATATTGTTTTACATTTTGATTGTAGAAGTAATGTTTGAAGGCTTTTGAATACACACTTGGGTTGACTTTTCCTGATTTTTTTTTTGCAGACTAGGATAGAGCAATTGAGTGAGTCACCTTCCCTTCAAACTCAGGAACTCTCACCTAATTTGCCACGAGAGGTATATGCTTAAAAAAAATTGTTTTAAATTTTGAATTTTGAAGTTATGTTTGGAATCTTTTGTTCACACTTGCGATGACCTTTCCTGATTTCTGCAGAGTGGAAAAGAGCAATTGAATGTGACACCTTCCCTTCAGACTCAATTTTTCTCTCCTAATTCGACAGCAGAGGTACTCAAAAATATAGTTTTACACTTGGAGTATACAAGCCGCTTGTAAGATTTTGTACTTATAAAAGACATTACTGATTTCTTGCAGAATGATCCAGAGCAATCATATGATACGCCATCTAATGCTAATCAAAAAGAAAATCTTAGCAAAGGAGTAAGATCTTTTTCTAAGATTATAGTCAATGATATTTTTGTAGAGAAACTAATGCTACTTATACCATTATGAAAATTCTTTTATTAGGATGATATAGAGCCTACGACTGTAATCATTTCGCCAAACATTACAAAGGTAAAACACATATTCTATTTTTTTGGAAGCTTTTGTAATTGTTCATGATCCAAATACTGTTTTCTGTGCTTTGAAGGTGGGAGCAGATGAAATGAATGAGACACCTGCATCTCCAATAGCTCCACAGAGTATTGAGACTCAAGTTTTAACTCCAGTTCTGACGCAACAGGTACATGCTCAAAAAAAATTGGAATATTCAATTAATTTTTGAAAGTTTTTGTAATTGTTCATGATCCAAATACTGTTTTCTGTGCTTTGAAGGTGGGAGCAGATGAAACGAATGAGACACCTGCATCTCCAATAGCTTCACAGAGTATTGAGACTCAAGTTTTTACTCCAAATCAGACACAACAGGTACATGCTCGAAAAAAATCTTGGAGTTTTACATTACTTTTTTGAAGCTTTTGTACTTGTTGATGATCCCATTCCTGACTTTTTTATTTTGCAGAACGTAACAGAGGGAACGTATGACTCTACAGAGCCTTTGACTGAAATCATTTCACCACCCAATAAAGAGCCTTCGACTGAAATTATTTCAGTTACCAATAAAAAGGTAAGCATGAAAACTCTTTCATAGCTGCAACTCAAACTTTAAATCGTAGAAACTCATTCATAAATACCTCTTTCGTTTTATTACAGGAGGATACATTGCAAAAAACACATTACTCTCCAGTCTCTTCACTGATATCTAGAGTTATTGAAGAAACAAAGCTTGTTCAGACAAGTGCATCTTCATCACTTTCTACCCTCTTTGAAAACGGGGCAGATGTTGAGATTACAGCTAGCGATGACTCTACCTGCCGAATCTGGTATCCTGGAAATGTATCTGATACAAAAATGTGTGATGGGGTAGAGAAGGTGACAGTGACTCTGTTTGAGGACCAAAATAGAGTTACTGTAATAGCAGACAAAATCCGCCCTAAGCCACCAGCTGATGACAGAGAAAAGAAGTTTGAAATGATGGATAATGTTGAAGCATTTTACAGTAAAGGATGGGGCAGTGGACAAGTCAGAATGATTCTGGATGATGATACATATTCTATCTATTTGAATAGCTCGTTGGAAACACTTACATTCAAGGCTTCAAATTTGAGAGTTCATAGGGAATGGCTAGATGGAGTGTGGAAGATGGCAGATGAGGTAATTTATATAGCTTAGATAACTTGAACTACAATTATTTAGGCATTGTTTGATATATGAACTTTTTATTATCTTTTCCAGATGCCGCCAGGTTACTTCAAAGGAATATTTGACTCGCAGAATCAGAATCCTAGTCAACAAGAGGTATGAAATCAGAACATATTGTAATCCTTGTTACTTGTCATTTTGGGAATGCGTTCATGAATAAAAGATGGCTTGGTTACTTATTATTTTAGGAATTCATTCTTGATAAAAGATTGTTTGGTTACTTGTTTGGTATGCTTATGAAATTGGTATTGTTTGATTATTTGTATGCTTATGGGAGATTAAGGAGAAGCCTGCTACTAAAAGGAATGCTGTTGATGGCTCATCACAAGAATCAGGAATAGTTTCTCTTAATACCTATCTCAGACGGAGCGAGAGGGTGCTTAAACGATCTAGAAAAAATGCATAGTTTTTTCAGGAAGGATTTGTTACCTTTCAGGAAAGGTTTCCAGAAACATATTTTGTTTGGTTAAGACTGTTTTCCAAAAAAAAAGAATCTTTTGTTAGGAATGTTGACTTGGTTATGTTATGTTCTTGAAGTTTAAACATAAATGTTGATTTGGTCTCTTATATTATTGAAGTTTTTAGCTGATTGTCTTGAAGTCACAAATACAAAAAAGATTGAAAGGAACATAAATTTCCAGTTTGTGAATGTAACAGGGAATCATCTGTCTATTGTTCAAACATAAAATGTTTTTAACTCAAATTATGTTTTATTTTAAAGAAAAAAAAAAGCATCCAGAGGAGGAAGTGGGGAATCGAACCCGGGAGGCCACGGATGTAGTGTTAAAGGAGAGTGTTCAGCCGCTAGGCTAAGTAGAATCATTGTTTATGGATAGCAAAACAAATATATAAATAGTCTTTCCGTCTCACTATCTAGAGAAAATACAAATATTGTTTCAGGAAAGGTTTCCAGAAACATATTTTGCAACATATTTTGTAACATATTTTGTTTGGTTAAGACTGTTTTCCAAAAAAAAGAATCTTTTGTTAGGAATGTTGACTTGGTTATGTTCTTGAAGTTTAAACATAAATGTTGATTTGGTCTCTTATATTATTGAAGTTTTTAGCTGATTGTCTTGATGTCACAAATACAAAAAAGATTGAAAGGAACAGAAATTTTCAGTTTGTGAATCTAACAGGGAATATCTGGATAACAGAACAGAAACCAAAAAAAAAAAACGATTGGTAATCAACACGACTCGAACCCGGGGGGGGGGGGGGAGACTGTTCAAAGGGTAGATCGAAAGTAAGCAAGTTTAGCCGCTAGGCCGAGGAGAATCATCTGTCTATTGTCTAAGCATAAAATGTTTTTAACTCAAATTAGGTTTTCTTTTAAATAAAAAAAAAAAGCCTCCGGAGGAGGCAGTGGGGCATCGAACCCGGGAATCAAGGTTGTAGTATTTAATGGGAGTGCGCAGCCGCTAGGCTAAGTAGAATCATTGGTAATTGCTAACAAGATAAAATAATATTGTGTTTTGCGTGTCCATATCTTTAGATCTCCATCTCTCTCAAATTTTCCTTTCATCTTTCTTCATCGATACAAACCATTTCCAAAGCTCTCTCTCTATCACCGACGAACACCGATGTCCAGAGCTCTCGATCTCCGACACAAACCATTTACAAAGCCCTCTCTCTATCCCCGACAAAAACCCATCTCCTAGACATCACTCCCTCTCCGAATCACCGACGCGAGCTCTCGATCTCCGGCACAAATCTCGATCTCTCTCTCGATTCCTCTCGACGGTGGCTCCTTTCTTCTGTTGCCGACTCGTGTATATCAGGTATGTGCTTTCTAATCGGAAAGTTTCAATTTTTAATTACTCGTGTAGACACATATACTTGTTGTGTCTTTTTTTATGGTTTTGTCTCCTGATTCAATTCTGGAAGAAGAGTTTAGCTTTATGGATCTGAGTTTGCAGGTTTACCGTTTGATTTATTTAGGCTGTGTTGTATGTGTTTTCAGTTTTGGTTGCTTGTGTTTTCAGTTTTTCGTCTGTTACCTGTGAAAATATGTGTGTTTTTGTTTTTCTCACTTCAGAAAGCGTTTGTGTTATTTCAGGAAAGCCTTCGTGTGGAGGGATGGACCAAGGTTCTTCTTCGTATCCGGAGGAGTCTTTGGGATCAAAGATCAACAGAATCAGTGAGATGGTGGAAGATTATTTAAAGATTATGGACTCTCGTTTGTGTATGATTGAAAAAGACAGAGAGGATATTAAACTTCGTGTGACAAATCTAGAGAAACTCCAAAGGGTTACTTCATATGGGATTCCAAACAATGAGGTAACTTTTGGTTTTGGAAATTAAAGTTGAATGTTTATAGTTGAATGTTTATAAATATTTAGGAATGCCATCCTGATTTTTTTTTTTTGAACTTGCACAGACTAACACAACTCCATTGCATGAGTGGGCTTCCAGACAAGATGAAGCTAATCTAGATCAGACGCCGCAGGTACATGCTCAAAATATTCCGGACAAGCAACGCCTTACTCGAGCTCGCAGAAATATTTCAAGAGAGGAAAATAAGGTATTACTCATTGATGTTATACATATTTATGTTTGCCTTCTTAATTTTTCTTGTTTTACTATCAAAACTGACTTATATCCTTCAATAAACCATCACAGAGCGAAGAAACCAGAGTTCAAACTCACTTTGATGTCGGTGCTATTGTGGAGATTGCATCAAAAGATGAAGACAGATATGTGAAATGGTATCCAGGAACTGTGCTGAAGACAGATATTCGAAATGGGGTTGAGATGTTGAAGGTTGAGTACTCAACACGGTTTCGAGACAAAGAGAAAAGGACAAAAAAACTTCATGAAAGTGTGTCCATTGACAGTATTCGTCCTCAGCCACCCCTTGAAGAGACAAAAGAATTTGAACTGCTGGATAAGGTGGAGGCATGGCACAATGACGGCTGGTGCAGTGGAGAAGTTCATAAAATTTTAACTGATGACATATATTCTATCCGTCTCAACAGATCTACTGAATCCATTCAATTCAACCTATCTGATTTGCGCATACCTAAAGAATGGGTTGATGGTGTTTGGAAGATGGAAAAAGAGGTAAACAAAATCCCTAATATCCACTTAGATTGAAGTTCTCTACAATATTCTGATATATTGGTTTTGTTTCTCAGATAGAAGAACAGCAGACTCAGAGTGTGAAGCCAAGACAAGACAAACATGCAAAAAAACCAAGAATGAAGGTATGTGTGTGTTTCTTTTTCTCAGTTCAGGAAGGTCTTCCAGAAAAAGTTATATTATACTGAAAATTGTTCTTTCTAAGATAGTTTGTATTCACAGTTCAGGAAGCCTGTTGTTGGTATGAAGAGGAAAGCAACTGCTCAGCCAGTAGATCATCTTGCTTTTCTTCAACGAGAAGAAAAGAGGCCAATAGGACCTAGAAACCCTCCTTTTCCTGTAACACCTGAGGTTATCCTTCCTATTGATCCTTTTGTGACACCTGAATTTTCTCGGTTTTCAAGGCTTGGATATTGGATGCAACTAAGGGGCATACATCATGTGTAAGCAAATTATGTCCTTGTATAAAAATATTCTTAATTTATTTTTACAGAGATTTGATTCATACTTTTAACTTTTGTCAAGTACAGGCCTATTTCTATCAATGGAAACACAATAGAGAAAGATTTCTTTGAATACCTTGACAATGCAGAAAACCATCTCAAAGAACAGGTAACTAATTTAAAATTAGGTTGAGCTATACTAGATGTTTTTGTTATTGCATTTGTGGATCTTGTCAAAAAAATAAAGTTGGTTTTGGTGGTTACAGAGCGTGATGTAATTCTAAGTTATATTGTTACTTTGGCAGCATGTAGATGCAGCATTTGCAATGCTAAATCAAAGGAGAACTGAGCAATCTTCTTGGTTTAGCGAGCAAGGTATCCCAAAAGCTTGCTTTGTACCAGCCATGTTCTTAGAAGCGGTTGGATATAGTTACGAAAATCTCCAGAAGCCAAAAAAAAAAGGGATGAAGATCGTACAGGGTTGGGTAGGGAAAATTGTGAATGGTTTAATACATCCAAATAAGATGTGGATGCAAGATGTTGACATTGTCTATGGTGTCATCCATCAAAGACTTTTGGAACACTACATTGGGGTGGAGATACATCTGATGGAGAACACAATCACAATCTTTCATTGTGGCGTTCACAAGGTTGAAGAAAACCCTCTAATCCAAAAACTGGCAGGTAAATGTTCATGTCTGTTTAATATTTTCTTTCTTAGGATTGTGCTCTGTTATGATGTGTTAGGATGGTTGCTCTGTTGTTTACGCTCTATGTTATTGTTTATATATTTGTAAGCATAGATAACATAGATATATAGTTATCATTGAAATGTGCAAATATATCATTTTGTCAAAATCAGGATGGCTTTCCAGAAACTAACATCAAGACAATTTTTTTGTGTTCTTACAGTGTTGATTTCTGCCATAAAGTTGGAAATGATGAATGAAGAGATAAACTTCAAAGATATCACCCCGTTTCAAGTTAAGAAAGCAGAAGGGCTACCACAGACAAAACTTCCTTTCAATTGTGGTCTCTTTATTGTCAAGATGCTAGAATGCAGGTCATTAGGATTGAAGAACATGTCCAACATAAATGATGATACTGCGATGGATTTACGAAGCAAGCTATGTTGTGAGTTATTTGATCAGTTCATGGATAAAGATTTCCAGGAAGGTTGCAGAAGGTGATCATTCAGCTTGTGTTAAATGTCTTCTTTTAATTTTTGTTTCTGTCTGTTTAATGTCTTATTTCTTTGGATTGTTGTTTAAGCACTTTGTTGTTGTTTCTCTAAGTGAATCTACAAAGAAAAGTTTTAAATTTAAGTGAATCATGCTTATAATTTTTCAAAGTTTTATACTACTGAATGAATAAGTGAGCATAGGATATCATTTGCCAAATTTCAGGATTGCTTTCCAGAAACGAATATAAAAAGGAAATTACACAGATATGACACCACTAATCATCTACATTCTAATCATGCTTGTAATTGGACAAAAAATTGTACATTTGTTTATGGGGTTTATTTGAATACGAGTGAGAAAGACTAAGTAAGCGTATGATATCACTTTGTCATATCGTATGTCAATTTCAGGATGGCTTTCCAGAAACGAATATGAAAAAAGAGATTCACAGATATAAGGAAATTTCAATGAGACCAATTTCAATTAAAAGAGTAGGGGTCCAAATAATGTAACCATCAAATAACCAACATCCATGAATGATCAATAAAAATGTAAAAAAAACATGGCAACTGAAAAAGAATAGAGCAATGATGAATAAAGATCTTCATCCTATAGGCTTCGTGCATGTGGTCTTGTTGTGCCCTCCATCGCCACATCTGCTGCACTTGTGGGACTGCGATTTAGATCCAGGAACACCAAAATCACCAACGGTTCTCTTTCTCTTTGTAGGAGGACGTCCACTTCTCTTTTTGGTAGCTGGAGGTGGGCAAGACAGTTCATCAATGTTAGATGGATAGGTGGACGTTGACAACTCTCCACCAGGGTGTATGCTTTCAGCATAGGCGCTTGCCCATGTTTCTGTCAAGTGAGCAGGATCCACATAACGATTTTCATCCCTCTTAACATGTTTTGCAGCCGCAATTGCATGTATACATGGTATCTTGTCGATGTTAAAAACATTACAAGAGCAATGCCGCTTCTCCAGATCAACAACATACTTCGTAGTTTCATCCTTCACCTCAAACTCGTTTTGATCAACTTGATACACATTCAGCAACATTGCAGCACCAAACCTGGATACCAATTTCTGCACAACTTTTGGAGTAACCAGGTGCCTATGTCTTGCAGCCGCTTCGCGTCGCTCAAAAAACCAAGTGGTGAGTGTCAATCTGATCGTCTCAAGGAGAGAGATCAGTGGCAACTCACGAGGCAACCTCAACATAGAATTGAGAGACTCTGCAATGTTGGTAGTCATCATATTGTACCTGTTCGCAGGCGCAAAGCATCGTGCCCACTTCCTAAAATCTGAATCTTCCAGATACTTAGCCAATTCAGGACATTTATCCTTTATATCCTTGAAGATTAACCAGAACTCGTGACACGTGTAGGCATCAGCAGCATTTTCCACCAAAGGTAGCAAACCAGTCCTCGAATATGTAGGAGTGATGTTGCGGAGAAGATGGATCCTGCAGATTCCATGGTGAGATAAGGGATAAACATCCTCTAGCGCTGAAGCAATGGAGATAGCCCTGTCTGATACAAAAACAAGATCCGAAGCGTCCGGGATCATCTGGCTCAACCCTCTAAAGAACCATTTCCAAGAGGCGCCATTTTCTGCGTCGACAACTGCAAAAGCCAGAGGATATAGATGATAATCCCCATCTTGAGCACAAGCTGCCAATAAAGTCCCATTGAATTTTGCCTTCAGAAATGTACCATCTACTGCAATAACTCTCCTCATCAATGAGAATCCCCTTATCGATGGACCAAAAGCAACAAATGCGTACTTGAACTTTCCAGCAGCATCCACTTGTTGATAAGCTAACGAACCAGGGTTTGTCTCTGTAACTTTGTACAACCACCTAGACAAATTGTAATAGCTGTCTTCAGGAGTCCCTCTAACCAAAATCTGAGCTTCTTCTTTCACTCTCCAAGCTTGTTTGTAATTGATGTGAACGCCATGCAGCATCCTGACCTGTTCAATGATCTGTTTCGGTTTGAGACCTTCCTTCTTTTCTCCATAATTGCTGCAAATCAAAGAACCCAACAACTTTGCAGATGCTTGTCTGTGGTTGGCAGTCCTGAGTGTTGTATCGCATGTATGTTCATGAACATACTTTTTAATAACAAAAAAGTCTGAAAGAGGTAGTTTAGTAGCACGCATCCTCCATGTGCAATTGGCATCAACACAACTCAATAACACTCTTGACTTGTTAGAAGAGACAGTCTGGTACTCAAACTTCCACTCTAGAGCCCATTTCTTCATCCTCAACAGCAACTCTTTCTTGGTCTTAAAATACCTATTCACCTTAATATCACCAGCTCCTTTTGTTGTTGGTGAAAGTCCAATATGTACAGGACTAAAATCTGGAAGAGAAGTCAGAGGAACTGTAGAAACACCTTCATAAAGAAGACTCTGCAAAATTGAAGTCATTCTGGAAGGCTTAGTAAGTAGTTCTGGAAGGCTATCCAGAACAGTCTAAGAAATCATACAAACAAAAAAAAAACGAGATAGAAACAATGTACCTGTTTTCCTGTCTGCGCATTAGAAGGAACAGGAGAAGCAAATGTATTGGACGCTTGGTTGTTAGACCTAACTGAATGAGTATTAACCTGCAAAATCAAGATGTTCTGGAAGGATTAGTACTTGGTTAGGAAGCTTATCCTGAACAGTCTAAGAAAGAACAAAATCATACAAACACAAACAGAAAAAAAAGAGAAATTAGAGATGATGTACCTGTTTTTCTCTCTGCACAGTAGAACGAAGAACTGGAGTGGCATTCAATGGGACATGAGAAGCAAATGTTTCACTAGTTTGCCTATTACAGCTTGATGGATCGGTATGAACCTGCAAAAAGGTCAAGTTGTTTTAGAAATGTTTAGTACTTGATTAGGAAGCCTATCCTGAAAAGTCAAAAAGATGATACTAACTCAGTCTAGAAGCCATCTACCTGAATTTCTCTCTGGACAGTAGAAAGACCTTCATAAAGAAGACTCTGCAAAATTGAAGTCGTTCTGGAAGGCTTAGTAAGTAGTTCTGGAAGGCTATCCAGAACAGTCTAAGAAATCATACAAAAAAACAATGTACCTGTTTTCCTCTCTGCACATTAGAAGGAACTGGAGAAGCAAATGTATTGGACGCTTGGTTGTTAGACCTAGCTGAATGAGTATAAACCTGCAAAATCAAGACATTCTGGAAGGATTAGTACTTGGTTAGGAAGCCTATCCTGAACAGTCTAAGAAAGAACAAAATGATACAAACACAAACAGAAAAAAAAAAGAAGAGAAATTAGAGATGATGTACCTGTTTTTCTCTCTGCACAGTAGTGGCATTCAATGGGACACTAGTTTGCATGTTACAGCTTGATGGATCGGTATGAACCTGCAAAAAGGTCAAGTTGTTTTAGAAATGTTTAGTACTTTAGGAAGCCTATCCTGAAAAGTCAAAAAGATGATACTAACTTAGTCTAGAAGCCATCTACCTGAATTTCTCTCTGGACAGTAGAAACAGGCAAAGCAAATGTATCAGAAGCTTGTTTGTTACAGCTAGCTGAATCAGCATTAACCTGAAAAAGTAAAGTCATTCTGAAAGGTTTAATACGTGCTTAGGAAGGGAATCTTGAATAATTTAGTTGAAAAAATCTCAGACCTTAATACACAAACGACATGTTCCAACAAATGATCTACTCTTCCCAATAAAGCTTTTGAGATGCCGAGTGTTTGAAATGGAGATGGGAGGGACACATTCAACAGTACTGTTGATATCAAGCGACATCCCATAACTTAAACCAATCACTTCCTCTTTGAAATCTTCAGAAACTATCTGCATCAAATCATCAAATTGAATATCTTCTTCTAAGGAAACGAAAGATGCATTCCTTGTCAAATCCACATGAAACTCCCATTTAGATGCATCTTTCGACCTCCAATGTTCACAAACACAAAGAACTTCCATAGTTCTTTTGCTACAAAACAAAATCAATCAAAAAAATCTCACATAATCAATGACTTACCAAAACACTGAAACTAGTAAACGAAATCTCCAATCCTAGCTGTTTTGATACAATGAAGTAATATGATTCCTTTGCAGCCAAAGTGAATCTAAGAAGCATTTCCTTTAATACCTTTAAGGCGATGGCAGCGGATTCCTCTGATTACAGCAACAACGAATCTCAGTAACAGAGGAGATGATGACGCACTCGCCGAAGATGAACGAGCCGACGATGAAAATATGGAGATGACGATGGAAGGGATGATCGACTCCAAAAGACACAGCAACGGAGCTGAGTGACGACGGAGATGATGACGCCGGAGATGATGACGCCGACTCGTCGAGGATCCACGACGCCGACGATGGAGATATGGAGATGATGATGAAAGGGATGATCGACTCCAATCCGAGAAGCCACAGCAACGGAGCTGAGTGAAGACGGAGATGATGACGCCGACTCACCGAGGATGAACGACGCCGGCGCTGGAGAATTGGAGATGATCGATGATCGGAGTGTCCGAGCTGCGACGGCGTGAGAGAGACAGACTTTCAATTATTTTCTGAAAAAAAAATGTTATTAGTTAGTAAATAAGGGGTAGCATGGTAAATGAATCACTTAATGAAACCTAATTTTGTGATTCTGAACTTTGGGTGTTCTTTTTGGAAGATAAACTTGTATTGGTGTCATATTTGTCATTTTCTCAAATAAATTTTTGCAGTTAATTTATTAAATTAAGCAATTAATAATAAATAATGTGTACAGAGTAACCGTGTGGAGAAATCAAATCTTATAGTACGAAGCAACATTCATTTGCGAATCTATCTATAGCCGATTAAGACGGGCAGAAAAAGAAACTTTATGCAATTAAAATATTTACTTTTACGATTAATTAAAAAATGTATTCAACAACTGTATAAACTTCCAACGGCTATATAAAACTTCCAACGGCTATATAAAATAATGAAAAATGGAAATTGACTAAGCAAGATAAATGGATATTACAGTCCTTTAATAGTTAAAAGAAAAGGAAATCAACAACGGTAATTAAAATCTATAAATATACACACAGCCCTAATCCTTCTGATCACGCTACTCACATTTCTCATTCTCTCCTCTCTGTAAAACTCTCAAGCTACTTTCGTTTTGTTCTTATGGATTCTGTTTCTACTTGTTCGACAAAGATGATGAAGAAAAACAAGTTATGTGTGAGAAATCAAACTCGATTCAAGAACACCAACTTGGATTTACGACAAAAAACTATTCTCAAGAAAGCGCTCGAGTTATCCATTCTCTGCGATAATGAAATTTGTGTCATCCACTACGATCGTGACGGTAATCTCGTGAACACATACCCCGAGGATCAGTCGCAAGTCGGATCCGTTCTCGACAAGTATAGAAACTTGAGTGATGGAGAAAAACGCAAGAAGAATATGAATCTGTCTCAGTTCTACAACAAGAAACTCGCGGACGAGAAGAAAAGATCTCTTACCGACGCAGAGGAACGCAAAAGATTCACAAAGAAAGTTGGAGAATTCAAGGGTTCCTTGGAAGATCAGTTTCATCTATTACAAGACATGGTTCGTGACCTTTGTTACTCCCACGATCATCAGACCGAGCCACATCAGAGCCCTAATCTTGATGCTATGTCTCCAAAAAAGCACAACTTTCCGGAGGCGTCTTCTTATGGCTTCTTCCCCGCCAATGACTTCTCTTCATCTTCACTAATTGATCCATTGATGAGCTTTTGTCCGACGGTAATTGACGATCCTGTTTCAGATCATCAACAACAAGTAGGATCATTAACCAATCTTCCCTTCATGAGTGGTGATGCGTCGACAAGCATGGAGCAAGACCTGAGCCCTGCTGTTTCAGATCATCAGAGTAAATTCTCAATGTTTCTGTATAACCATGAAACTGCTACGTTTACTCAACTCCCCAACTCTGTATCTTCAAGCGTTGACCAAGGGTTGACTCCTCCGTATACCAACAATCTCGGTACAGCTTTAGACGGGGCACAAGGGTTTAACTTTGCGTATGACAGCAACCTCAACGCACAAGGGTTCAACTTTGGGTGCAGCAACATTCTCAACACACAAGGCTTTAACTTTGGGTGCAGCAACAATCTCTGTACATGACTGAGCACTTTGGTGAATGCACTTCAACCTCGTTTAGATCCTCACAGGATCACGCTGGAACTCTTATTATCCTCAAGACATCGCTTCTGATTAATTCATCTTATTAATCAACTGTGTATTACTCATTTTATTTTTGCAGTTGTGTAAATCTCTGGAAAATCAAGTTCTTATTCCAATATATAATGTACCTTTTATCATTGATTCTTCATTGGAGTTCCACTTTTAAAGAGTTGTGTGTATGTCTCTATACTTTTGTTTTTATATATTCTGTGTTCTAGACTTGTAGTTTGCGTATGGGAGAACTGGAATGAACATATGCTGTCACAATTCACGAAGATCATTACTCATTTGGTTAAACATTATAGTATGATATAGCACCAAATTTTCTTTTCATGTAACAAAGTATTGATTTTCTTTCTTTTAAATTTAATCTTGGGCCAGTAATGAAAGCCTTAACAATCATCTCAAATCTGTACTTGAGAACCTCTCAAACCATGATCACGGGGTAGACATTTTAGACTCTCCTTGACTGTGTCACGGTCACCTGTAAGAAATAACATCCCTTCCTGTTAGGGTCTTCAATTCGTTTTCCTTTTTTTTTTTTGGTTTTTGGCAAGTGCAGAGGTTTTCTTTATCGGTCCATGTAAAAGCTTTCATCAATCCACAAAGCTACACCCTAGATTGTATTAATCAAATATCTCCTGTTGAAGGTTTTCAAACCACCAAGCTAGCTTGGGTTGTGTCACTTGTCGTATCTATGGCAACTCTTAAAGTATGAGAAATGAAAAGTGTTCACTTGAGTTTTCTTTTGATATTCTAGTGGTGACATGTAGACAAAAATGGGTCCAGGTCTTTAAAGATAAACGTAATAGCCAAACATTTCAAGATACATATAACTTGTAACGATATCAACATAGAGATAGCTCAGAGGCTCAGAGCAATTACAAGATTGAGTGGCTATAGCGACTTCTCCATAGATTGCCTTAAGCGTGGACAGAGGAACAACAACCGCTGAAGTATCAGCAGATGTGCTTTCAGCAAAAAGTTGTTGTTTCCACTCCCAAAATGGCGACATTAATACTTTAGTTGCTTTTTTTTTTGTCAACCTTATACTTTAGTTGCTTTAAACTAAATGTTTCCTGCTAGAGGATGACAAACGGGTTGTTCCACCCCCGTTTGACCCGCCTCTCCGCGGTCTTCATTTCATTAGTTCTACAGATGATCCCCACGTGTCCTGCAGTACGCCGAATGTATGACCAATCCTGCCCCGCATTTTACATGGGACTTTGCGGGATGGCCCGCAGGACGGATAATAAGTCCCTGACTCCATGCACATGTAGGCTGTAGCATGTAACCATGTTCCAACTGGTCGGTCCCTGTTTCCCTGCGCATGATAAGTTACACAATAAGACTACATGAACAGGACTTTCAAGTTACAAGTTATGTTTTACGTTATACACACTTCCACTTGGACTTACAAGACTACTTGGTCTTACAAGATTTACAGGTTATGTACACTTCTACTTGGTCTTACAAGTTACGGACATGATACGAGGCCTGAAGAACATACTACTAAGCTGACTCAGGAATATATAAGCAGCCATTCAACAGACAAACATGAGAAAAACTATTGAAAATCATGGCTAAGTCTGTGTTGATAACTAATGATGGAAAAGCAAGCTAAGCGGTTTCAGAAGGATGGCCATAAGTAAAAATTATGCAGCACATGTGTACTCTACACTTAGATTTAGTTCAAGCTTTCTAACGCGAAAAGTAACATGAAATCAAAAGATCATTGAAAATAAATTCCAACAGTAAAATGAGTTGTTCAGATCCGTTTGTTATCACCAAATACCAATGCATGACAAGAAGCCCAAAATCTCTAGTGTGTGTGTGTAGGAACCTTGCTCATATATATTATATATATATTCCCTTGTTCATATCAGTCTCTGCATCTTCACTATCCTACAAGGCCCCAACTCCTCGAAACTCCTATGTAACAGAAACCGAAAATGAGTTTACCAGAAAGAAAACATAACATAAATCAAACGTGCAAATCTTATATCAAAAACATAATTTATGAAACCTATATAAATTACACAACATGTAAAACCTGCAAACCATCAAGGAACCATCCCTAAACAATGAGCACAATTCAATTAAGCATCAAATTAATAAATAACCAATCCAAATTTCATAAAATTCCAGGAAAAAAACAAACCAGCAGCTAGCTACTCGAGGTTGACGATCTTCTTGATGTTGTTCTGCATCTCCCTTACAAGAGCGAGAGTGATCTCTTTCAAACACTCGTTCAGAGCCTTCTCGTCGATAATCGCCACATTCCTCATCTTCTGTAAGGCGCTGGCTATCTGCCCTCCGAGCTCCGTTAAAACCATCTTCGCTGATGTTGGGATTCAACTTACGATCACGAAATCGAAAAGCCTTTTCTCTCTCGAGACAGAAAACGAATCGGATTTGGGGAATTAGGGTTACGGTTTTTGTTTCAGAGATCGAAAGGTTGGGAGACAAGGAGTAGAAGTTGTTGTTAATCCGTAACCGGTTCCGTATTATATAGGTAGGGTGGTGGGATTTGTAACAAGATGTTTTGTTGCGTCATATACTATGTATAGAATAACTAATCTATACTATATAAAAGAGACTAAATTGAAAGTTTTTAAGAGTGTTCACATCGCTCAAAATATTTTCTACCAATCAATTGTACACGTCATCGGGGGCTATTCTTAATGAAAAGCTGCTGGGCCCAATAAGACTAAAAGCACTACAAACGTATCATGTTCGTCACTTTTCCTTCGGCCTCCGACTTTCAACATTTCTTCTTCGCCGGTTACGAATTTGAAGCGTCAATTTCTGTAAAGTCTCACCACCGTCAACCTAAGCAGCCCTGGGACGGGAACGGGTACAGGAAACAGGGACGGGATCGGGGATGGGAAAAAACAAACTTAAAATTTTTAGATACGGGTACGACATAGGGACGGCAACCAAAATATAAAAAATATAAAAATATGCATAAGATAAAATATTAAAATCTGAAATATAAATTTTAAGATAAAAAAACACTTGATAAAAATACTAGGCAGCAACAAAATAAGCTAATCATCTTCCTAATCTATCTGAAATCACAGAAAACATCAGACAATTGTATTAGTGAAATATAATTCAAACCGTTTGTATCAAATCGTAAAAAACAAAACACTAATATCAGAAAGAGACAAGAACTTCTTACGTGTTCTTGTTGCTGATGAAGAGAGATATGGTTGACACTTAAAGTCAAAAAGACATAAGTTAAGTTGTCGTCACTACAGAAAGGTTGAGGGTCGAAGAGAAAGACATGGAGATGGTGTAGAAGTAGAAGAGACTATTATTGATGAACAACTTTCTGTATATCTTTTATTTTTTTCAGAATTAGTAGATTAAAACAAGAAAAAACAAATATCGAATGGTTTAACACATCGTAACACCAAAAATCAAAAGGATACGTGTCTCATTTGTCTGGAAACGTCCCCGAAACGTCTCCGGTCTCACACCAAATCCGTCCCCGGTTAGTCACGCCGTCCCGGATTCACGGCACATGTGTTGGGGACGTTTCCCAAGCATACCCGAGCCGTACCCGTCCCCTCGGCGAACCCGGTACGCGAGACGGTACCCAAGTGGCGTACCCGTGCAACCTAGCCGTCAACACTTACTGCAATCATTTATTAGTTCTTCAAAGCATATAACCAATAAATCACTGCTCACTCTTCTACAACCTCTTCCTCTTTATGTGTAAGTCGAAGAAAAAATCCAAGGTTAGGTCCAGTTTCAACCTGACGCTTTTGAAAAGCTAGAAAAGGTTACGAGATTCATTGTTTCAAACTACAATTTTCTCTGTGTTTTTATCTCCATAGATTTTTCATATATTTAATGTAATATAGAGATTGAATTCAGATTTTCCCCTTTCGATAAACTCTAATATTATCAAAAGCATGTTTCTTGATTCAGATGAACTGAGACAGTGGAAATTATAAACAGTGATGACGACATTGGGAAACAAGTCTGCAAATATATACATATTTCTGTAAATAAGTATAAAGTATAATCTCTTTTCAATAAACAGGAATGCTAAGGTTTCTGTTCTCATATGAAGCAGCTTATATATGAGAAGCTTCTTCACGACATCTCTTAAGGCCTTATCATGTTTCTAGACCATGTCTTAGCTACAGGTAGTGTGATCTTTTTATCTTGCATGTTCGGTTTTAGTCTTTTTTTGAGGTTTTCGATGTCAAAGCTCTATAAACTAAACCTTCGAATTGTCTTTGTTTCTCCATTGATATAAGATTTTTGAGGTTTTGGGTTGAGAGTTTTTTATAATCTTACCAATGATCCCAATGGGAAATCGCTCCATATAATGTTGTTAAAAAAACCACGAGCTCGACTGCTTTAGTGATGATTATGTGAAAGCAAGTTTCTAAATTTTATAATTTTTCTGTTAAGCCCTGGAATGTTGAGTCTGAGAGTGTTTTTGATTCGATAATGTGGGGTTTTTGTATTTGGATTAAACTTTTGTTGAAGAAAGGTACATCTTTTGTAATTCATTAACATTTTTTTGTCAGTCTATTTTATGGCATGACATTAGCAGCAGTAGTGATTGTCTTATCTGTTTGCTGTTATGTTGAAACTTGGTTTTGGATTTGGTTTATTCGAGCGATGGTGCTATATTTTCTCCCTCTTCCAGAGATCAAATGATGAGAAAAGCCTGATCTTTCGCACTCATCTGAATTGAGAAAAGCTTGATCATTGTAGTTGTAGAAGTTTTATTGTAAGTTTTCAAACGATTTTTTATTTATAACACTACGCTTAGATTTCTAATTTTTATATATTAATTTAGTTCCTCACTCAGATAAAACTATGCAGTAACCTGGTAAATTAATTGTACATTTGGGGCATTTTTCTCAAACCATCTCTCTCAGACACGATAACAATAAATTAGATAGAAGATAAACATAAAAAGAATAACTAACAAGTTAGAGGGACATCACTATTTTATCCTCTAATGTATTTACAAAAACTAAAATAACTTGTGTTAGTTAACTTACATCAAAAACATCTGACTCGAACTTTTACAAGAAACCTGCATTTAACTAATATATTTATGCACATACACTAACACCTCATGTCTATATAAATTAAATTACATAAGAAAATAAACTCAAAATTACAGTTTGATTTTAATAACCAAATTAGTTTATGTCATGAATAATATTGTCACTTTTTTTTACCAAAGTGTTGGAAACACATATGTTTAACAACATAAGTTCTACAGTTAGGGGTGGATCTAGAAACATTTTCTATCTGAGGCACAATGCTAAAAACAACAAAAATTAAATTAGATTGGGACACCTTTTAAACTAAGTTATTTAAGCAAAATAAATAAAAAAGAGTAGGGGGCACATAACCTCATATCCATCCACCTCTGCCACACATCAACAAAAAAATAGATTAATTTAATAGTTTAGCAAACATTGATTTATCGGTAAAATAATATTTTTAATTTTAACCAAATATTTTTAATGGTCATTGTTTATAATTACTAAATAGTATAAACGTAAATATAAATTAACTAAAACAAGTTAAAATTTAAGTATATAATCCGCGCGTAGCGCAGACACGGATCTAGTAATTAGAAAAACAAATTATTTAGGGTCTAAAAATAATAATAATAATTTTTAATGTAACATTTTTCGATTATGTTTAATGTTTTAAATATATATTCTCAAATAAATTTAAATCTATTTAACTTATTCTAATTAAGATATAATAAACTGACTGAAAATTGACTTATTTATTAATTTAAGAAAGCGATCCTAAATCACCTAGTTAAGATTAATTATCATTTTACATTATTGATTTGTAGATTCAAATACGATGTCGAGTATTTAAACATTTATAAATATAATATTCTAACAAATTATATTTTGTTTATTTTTATTAGTATATAATAAACCAATGAAATAATTTAGTTACGAACCTAAAAATGAGCTTCAGTCATTTAGTTAATATTAGTTTTTTTGCACTGATCAATAAATCTATAATCATTTTACACCGGTTAATAAATAGTAAAATGTTTTGCATGCATTTTTCTTCCTTGGCCTTTTCCAACCTCCTTTACTTCGAGATCTTTATGTGTTCCAAATAATAATTTATAAAGGCTTATTATTTGTAAAAGTTTTCTATTTTTCTGATTTTGAAATCATCTTCACCAACTGAAAACAATTTGTTACAAATATAATAATAATATGTTTTAGATTCCTCATGCATTTTATTTCCCAAATAAAAGTATATATCTCCTGTTGAAATGGCAACTAACTTGATCTTGTATTCCTCACTTCCGTTAAACCGTCAAAACCTTCCGGTGTGTTTACCACCCTTGTCCCGAATTGATTTCCTAATTTTTCATAATATAACCATATGGAAAACATCATCTACTAGAGATAGACGATACCAATTCTTCTACTGGTAATCGAGTTTGATTGATTCTATGTGTAATTAAAGTTGTGCATCAGTCTAGAGTAATGATTCTGTTTCTACCAATGTGAAAGTATCTTTAGAATCAATATCTAAATTGATAAATATTTTGTTGTTTCTTCCTTTCCATATTTACCGTAAGATAAATGCAAATTGATGATCTTTTCATTCTTGAAAAATATGATTATGATTTATTTACTTCAAAAATATTTATATTTTTGTTTGAACATGGAAGAATCACCTAGTCAAATTAATAAAGATGAATACAAAATTTGATGGACAATAGAAGGTACGGGAATCTTATCGTTGTGAATCTTTTGTACAGTTCCGACACCGATGCCTGAAGTTCTCACAGTAAAATTTGGTGACTAAAAGATCTTGCTTTGGTCAGATGAATTCATACATGGAGGGATCTCCATACATAAATTGCATTGACATAGTTGTAAACATCACCACTGTGTCAACCATAGTCGCAAAAAAAAAAAAAAAAAAATCAGCAATGACATATCCAAGTATATACCACTTCTTTAGCCAATACATGCCTCTGCACAAATTTAGAGAATTGATTGAATAAAATGACATATGGTAACAAAAAAAAATTAAGAATATTAAATAGTTAGTAGCTATCTTCATTATTTTTTTTTTGTGAGATAAGATATTTGTTTTCTTTGTAAAAGTTGAAGAAACCAAAGACACTGATAAAACTCATACAATACTAAGCTAGGCAAATATCATAGCTATAAGCATTATCATTTGAAACTATGGTATGTAGAGCTCAAAACTCAATAAATCAAACAAGTTTTTAACCATGAATATATAAAATATCAATTATGTTGAAAGGCATATTAGTAATTATTTCACACATAGTTTAACATGTAACAGAAGTGTGGAGCTTTAACGTTCATGCATTCATAAATTAATAATTAAAAGAAAAACCAACATTAATTAATTTACATAAAGAGTTCTAATGTCTATTCCATTTGGAATTCTGTCAGAAAATGCCATGTTTTCTTGTAGTAACGCTCATATAAGAATCCAAGTTATTAAGACCAAAGCTAATCTCCAAACTGGAATTTCCACCTCCTATAAGAAAACTTTTACCTTTAAAGCCATGTTCAGATGATACCGACTCAAATGCACAATCTCACCGACGAAAGTATCAAGCCCTTCACTGCCAGAAGAGAACAATCTATGTTTTCGTGATTAAGCATTATTATTTTGTTTCACTATAATTGATGTTCTCAATACTCTAAATAAAATAATGTCATTTAAATGTGTGACCAATTATTACTATAATTTTCTTAATGGTTGATTTTTTTTAATTAAATGTTACTTTTGTGTGTAACAAACTAAATTATATAAAAAAAAATATATTGTCTTAATATTTGTATAAAAACCTTTAACAACAACTAAAATGAAACAAGGGGTAGTGATTAGCATTATCATATGATAATATGGTTTATAAAGCTCAAAATTCAATAATCCAAACGAGTTTTTAGCCATAAAGATAAAATATCAATTATTTCACACAGAGAAAAAAAAAATCTAAACCACAATTTGAGATGCAACAGAAGTGTGCAGGCTTTAACGTTTATGCATTCATAAATTAATAATTAAAAGACAAAAGCAACATTTATTACGTTACTAAAGGAATCCTAACTTCTATTCATCGGAAATTCCGTCGAAAAAGCCATATATTTTTGTAGTAACGGTCGTATTAGCATCCAAGTTATTAAGAGCAAAGCTGATCTCCAAACCATAATTTCCACCTCCAAACCACAATTTCCACCTCTGACCACAACAACATTTTTACCTTTAAAGTCACCTCCAGACTTGTACTAACTAGAATGCAAAATCTCACCTGCGAAAGTATCAAGACCTTTCACCGCCGTAATATACTATTATCCACTCTCTCCAGTCGCAACCACAAGAAAATACTTCCAATACAACCTCCGGAGTTTGTGGCACTGGTCGTAGGTTCTGGTGGTTCCAACCGAAGAGAAGATAGATTGGTATCTTCTGGCGTTAAAAGGTTTGATACTTTGATTGTTGAGATTGTTCATTTGAGTCGGTACAGTGTGGACATGACTTTAAAGGTAAAAAAAATCTTGTGATCAAAGGTGGATTTTCCAGTTTAGAGATGAGCTTTGATCTTAGTAACTTGGATGATAATAACTTTGGTAAGTAAATTAATTAATCTCGCTTTATTAATTTCTGAATAAATAAAAGTTAAGCTGCACACTTCTCTTGCATGTCAAATTGTGCTTTAGATTTTTTTCCAGTTTGAAATAATAACTAATATGCCTCTCAACAATAAATGATGTTTTATCTATTCATGGTTAAAAAATCGTTTGGATTATTGAATTTCAAGCTCTATAGACATAATCAAATGATAATGCAAATCATTATGATCTTTTTGCTAGTTTAGTACAATATGAGTCTTATCGATGTATTTGCTTTCTTCAACTTTAATAAAGAAAACAAATCTTTTATTTCTAAAAAAAATGCACAACATCTAACTTGTTACTAATATTCTCATCTTTTTGTTACCATTTGTCATTAAATTTATTTAATTCTCTGAACTTGTGCAGAGGCGTGTATTGACCAAAGAATATGTATACTTGGAAATGTCATTGCTGAATTATTTTATGGTGACTATGGTTGACACATTGGTGAAGTTCATGACTAACACAGAGTTATTTATGTATGTTATGTATATCCTTCCAAGTATTGGCTCATCCGACCAAAACAAGGTTCTTTCATCACCAAATTCTTTACTGGGAGAACTCCAGTCATCAATGTGGAACTTTCCAAAAGATACGCGATGGAAAGATTTTATGATGGAGAATAGAAGATACATGAATCTTGTCGTCGCATATTTTTTGGACAGTTCCAACATCAATGACTGGAGTTCTTCCAGTAGATAATTTGGTAGCGGAAGAACATTGTTTTGGCCGGATGAATCCAGACTTGGAGGTAGAAGTTGACATTCGGATATCCGTTCGGGTTCGATTTGGATATATTTGGGTTTCGGTTTTCGAAAATTAAAATTTTAGCCACATTCAAGTATTTACAAATTTCTGTTCGGGTTTGCTTCAGATCTTTGTGGGTTGAGTTAGAACTCAGATAACGTGTTTAAATTATTTTACAAAATTAAATTCATTAAATTTCTCAAAATGTAGAATTAAAATAGTATATAACATATAAATTTGAATAACGTATGCCATAATACCTAAACTTAACATAAAAAATGGTTTGACTTAAATATTTGGATAAAAAGATCAATAAATATTTTAAGCATTTTTTGGTGTTTTGAATATTGGTTAGCTTTTTAAATACTGGTTAGCTCTTCTAAATACTTACTTTTGATTATTTGTGATATTTTGGAATTTAAATCTAAAATTAGTTTCAGGTTTTTTCCATTGTCCATCAAATTTTATATTCATCTTTATTAGTTTGATTGCTTATGAAATATATGATATTAAAATTATTAGTTAAATACTTAAATTATGTTTGTATATATATATATATATTTATATGAAAAGGGAAATACAAATATATAATAATGGAAATATAAATATATAATAAGTGAAAAGAAGAAGAAAAATATTTGAAAAAGGAAAAACTGAAAAGAATTAAAGGAAAAGGTACAAAATATAGTGTACATTTTTCATATAGCATAATTTATTTCTGGCAATGGTAAGAAAATACGTTTTCATATCAATAACAAAATATATATGTTGTGTATATTTTTATTCATTTATTTCCGTACATCAAAGATTCACGAAAACTTGATTTTATTTCTGAAAAGTATTAATACAATAAAGTGAAAACAATCAAACATGATCATTAACTATAGTTGGACTTATTAGGTAAAGCCACTATCTATGAATTTTGGACTTTTACGGCAGAACAAAAATCCATATGCTGTTTAAAAGTAATTGTTGGAACAACTCAAATGATTAGCAAAAAGAATATTAATTTAGTTACCAGTTTGGTATGGTAGAAAAGAGAAGAAAAATATGTAGAATTTATGGTTTGCACTTGCAGGTTCTAGAAGAAACTTAAGCGCTTAAAAAAATTGAACGAATAGCTAGGATTTTAACAAAAACGTGTAGACGTATAATTGAGCTTTAGAGCTACATTTTTTTTTTTTTTTGCCTAAATGTAAATTTGGATGGGTGCACAATCATATATTTCTGTACACCTTTCTACTAAGAAGATAATTGGTTTTCCTATTACTATCTGCAAACATAACTTTTGCGTTTAACAATCATATAAAAGTTATAAATCACCTCAAACCGTTCTAAATTACTTAAATTCAAAAATTGATTCCATCTAGCGTTTGTGGGAGAGTAAAAATTTTTTTAAAGACTATATTAATATATTTTTTTATCAAATAAAGACTATATTAATATAAAAATAAAATATTCAATTAAAATTTCAAATTGAAATAATAAAAAAATAATATATTTATATTTCATATTATAAAACTTTAAAACATAAACATAGTTTATATATTTTAAAAAATTTACTAGTATAATTTATAAATTTATTTTTATATTTCTTATAAAAATATAATTTTTAATGTTTTTATAATTATATAAAATGTAAGTATTTTAATTTATTAATTAACCACTTTAACATTTGGTAACTCACAAATCATATCCGTAAACACATCAATTTCTAACATATTGACCAGTCGGACAATGTTTTTAATAACGTTCGAGACTGCAACTACTCGTGTCCCGTATACACCTGCAAGGCTGCAACCGCACCGGTTGGTTTACATCAGGTAGCCCTAAGTAGCGTCGATCCTGCTTGTGTCATGTACTAAATCTGAAGCTGAGGAGAAATGGTAGGATCATACCACAATTTAGTAGCCATGGAAATATGGTTGGTCAACTAATGGGCTTCCAAGAACAATAAGAGCAATCGGAGTCAAATACATAGCTTGATGGACTTACTGCCACTCTATTGCATTATTAAGGAGTACTAATTAACGCATCGTCCGGCATTGTCATACGTCACTAATATCGTGAACCAACATGACAAACGGCTTAAAAAAACATGACAAACGGCTTAGCAACATACAAATAAAAAATCGCCAAAACGATTGAGTTTATGTCGATTACATATAAAGTACAATTATCAGAGTGAGGATGTTTCGATATTGTTGGAGTTCGGTCTAATGACTCTAATCGCACTTCCTTGTTCAAACATATAACATAAAACGACAACGGTGGAACATATAAATTAATTAAAAGACAAGGAAAAAAAGAATTGCAAGATGTGAAGACCACGAATGAAAGTTTTTGCCAGTTGACACAACAAAAATCAATAAAACGACAACGGTGGAACATATCTATACTATTATTTATGAAGTGATTTTGCTTATTTGTCAACTTTTCCATAAAATTAGGTGATTTTGCTTATTTGTCATTGTTTGTTGCTTATTTGTCATATTTTCCATAATTTTAGGTAATTTGATTATTTGTCATGTTTTAATAATTTTAGTTTTGTTTATTTGTCATATTATCTATAAATCTAGATTATTAATTTATTTTTCACGTGTCTAATAATTTCAATTTGTAATTTATATATTTTATTGTTTTTTGTCATATTTTCCATAATCTTAGGTAATTTTCTTATCTGTTATGTTTTAATAATTTTAATTTTTTTATTTGTCATATTATCTATAAATATAGAATATTAATTTTTTTTGTCACATACTTAATAATTTTAATTGATAATTTATATATTTTAAAATAATTTAGGTGGTAATTTTAATTTTGCTTACTTGTCATATTTTCTGTTATTTAAGTTGAGTCATTATTTTAATAAATAAATTTTTAAATTGTTAGTTTTTAAATATTTTAATGAAATATTTAATATTTTTTGTTTTATTCAGGGATAACTATTATTAAAAGTAGTGTTATAAGTTTTAGCAATAAATTTATAATTTTGTTCATCTTATGTTTACTTGAGTAATATTTAATCATTTAATTATTTTATTTTTTATTTTTAAAAGAACCTTTTTTCTCTTTTATGTCATCGAATAATTTATTACCATTAGTTTATATTAGTTAAATATAAGTATGCTTTTAATTACTAAAATTTTGTTAATAGGTGTCACTAACTTCCAATGAAGAGGAAATTTATTTAAAATGTAATAAAAACTTTGGGAAAAATGGATCTGATTTCATAGTCTTCTCTGATAATTGATAATTATAGTTTTTTGTAGATTTATCTTTAGGTTATTTTAAAATATTAATAAAATTTTATTAGGTTATGATGATAATTTTTATATATGTGGTTTGGTGATAGAATAAATAAAATATTTTATAAGTACTAAGTTGTTATTTATTTTGAGTTGTAATAGAAAAATTAAAATTTATCTTTTAATTAATTTAATATTTGAAATTAATTAAATAATATTTATTGAAAGTAAAGATTATATCAAAATTTAAATTAGTTGGATATATATTAGTCCGCACAAGTGTGCGGGCCATCATCTAGTAAATTAATTAAAAGACAAGGAAAAAAAGAATTGCAAGATGTGAAGACCACGAATGAAAGTTTTTGCCAGTTGACACAACAAAAATCAACCCATACATTATTCTTAGAACATTTTAAATTATATTTATACAAGATACATTCATCTATTTTTCTATTCATATAGATGGTCGATATCACGTTCATCCAACGGCTACTAAAACATACACGTGGTGAGTCAATAGTGGTTCAGCTTCGGCACAAAACTCTCAAGGTACAACGTGAGAAGCTCTAAGAAAACGTGAAAGCCACAACTAGTATTATCAAACAACACAAAACACACACGAACACAAATAAAGACAAAGACCATAGACAATGATTATTCAGACAATTTTGTACCTACATGATTCTGTTACATCCCTCTATCTCACCAAACTCAGAGACGCAATTCCTCTCTCTCAATATATATATATACTAACTCACATTTTTTTCATATATATACCAACTCACATTACACAATTCTGAACAAAGAACATTTCTTGGGAACTTAAAACTAACATTGATCGAGAGAAATGAGTAAGTTTGGTAGGTCTTTGTTCGGTGTAAGCCTGTTACTGACCGTTCTTCTCGCGGCAGTCACCACCTCGGCAGAGTATTACAATTACGGAAGTGCCCTTGACAAGACCTTCTTGTTCTTTGAGGCTCAACGATCAGGGAAGTTGCCTGCTACTCAACGCGTCAAATGGCGTGGCCCTTCTGCTCTCAAGGATGGTCTTGCTCAAGGCGTAAGTCCCATATAACATACTCACAATGCTTATATATAATTAATGTTCTTGGATTTATACATGTTTATAAAACATATCAGTAAAAAAAGATTAGTTCATGTAATGTTACTGAGGTTGGTGCATATATGAATGAACAGGTGAGCTTGGAAGGAGGATATTATGATGCAGGAGACAATGTGAAATTCGGTTTACCAATGGCTTTCTCAGTGACAATGCTGTCGTGGGCCGTAGTTGATAACCGGAAAGAGCTGTCCGGTTTGAACCAGATGCAGCAGACATTATGGTCAATCCGATGGGGTACTGATTATATCATCAAAGCTCATCCTCAGCCTAATGTTCTATGGGGTCAAGTTGGAGATGGACAGTCAGACCATTACTGTTGGGAGCGTCCTGAGGACATGACCACTTCAAGAACAGCTTATAAGCTTGACCAGTACCATCCTGGCTCAGACTTAGCCGGTGAAACAGCTGCTGCTTTTGCCGCTGCTTCTTTGGCTTTCAAGCCTTATAACTCCTCTTACTCTGCTATTCTCTTAACTCATGCTAAAGAGGTTTGGTTTCTTCCTTTTGGTTTGGTTATCTGGTTCAATTTCGGTTTGGTTATATGGTTTATATCGATTTAATTTTATTGGTTTGGTTTTCTTACTCTTCTTTATCTTTGTTGTTGTTACTTTTCAGCTCTTCTCATTTGCTGATAAGCACAGAGGATTATTCACTGATTCAATCCCAAATGCTAAAGCTTTCTACATGTCATCTGGTTACTCGGTATAACCAGTTTGATCTGATCTCTCAACGTTTTTTTCTTCTCTAAAGCCTCTTCTTACACTGAATCTTGTTTCAATGCAAATATGTAATGTATTTATTGTGTCAATGTTTTGAAGGATGAGCTTCTTTGGGCTGCAGCTTGGCTACACCGTGCCACCGGGGACCAGCATTACTTAAAGTACGCTATAGACAATGCCGGTTACATGGGAGGAACTGGTTGGGGGATGAAAGAGTTCTCTTGGGATAATAAATACGCTGGTGTTCAAGTCCTTCTCTCCAAGGTACACCAAAACTAGTTTCTTCAAGAATGTTCTTTCTACAGTTTCAAGAATACTAATCTTGATTCTTGTTTGATTTTGCATAGGTCATGTTAGAAGGTAAAGGCGGTCCGTATACTTCAACACTGAAGCAGTATCAGATGAAGGCTGACTACTTCGCTTGTGCTTGTCTCAAGAAGAATGGTGGCTACAACATTCAAACAACTCCTGGTATGTTAACTAGTACAGCTCAAGTCATAAACAAATCTAACGGCTAGTAAGACTTTTTGAGTTGTTTAATGGTGACATTACAGGTGGTTTGATGTATGTTAGAGAGTGGAACAATCTTCAATATGCATCTGCGGCCGCGTTTCTTCTTGCTGTTTACTCTGACTATCTCTCTGGAGCAAACGCTAAACTCAACTGTCCTGATGGTTCGGTTCAGCCTCAAGCACTTCTAGACTTTGCTAGATCCCAGGCTGATTACATTCTTGGAAAGAACCGTCAAGGAATGAGTTACCTAGTTGGATATGGACCAAAATATCCAACCCGAGTTCACCATAGAGGCGCTTCAATCCCTTCAATCTTTGTTCAACGTTCTCCTGTGAGCTGTGTACAAGGATTTGATTCTTGGTATAGAAGGTATCAAGCTGATCCTAATGTTATCCATGGTGCTCTTGTTGGTGGACCAGACCAGAATGATAACTACTCTGATGACCGGTCAAACTATGAGCAATCAGAACCAACTCTGTCAGGAACAGCTCCACTCGTTGGTCTATTCGCTAAACTCTCTGGAAAAATAGGTAACGAAAGAAATAGTGTGCTCTTTAACTACTCATCTTCCAAGAACATCAAGTAACGTAATGGAGTTTTGTAGGGTCTTATGGAGGAGGATATTCTAAACCTTACCAAACAACAAAACCACCAGGTAGATAATTTTTTTTACTTGCTCTCTACAACGATCTATGCCTTTATACAGTGTCTGATTCTCATTTTATGTGGAACTCTCACAGCTTCGTCTTACAAAGCAACACCAACAACTCCAAAGCAATCAGGTGCACCGATTGAGTTTCTACATTCAATAACTGCCAATTGGATGGCTGGGAACACGAGGTACTACAGACACAGAGTGATCATCAAGAACAATTCCCAGAAACAGATATCAGATCTCAAGCTCAAGATTGAAGATCTCTCAGGACCTATATGGGGTCTAAACCCAACAGGGCAAAATAATATTTACCAGCTTCCTCATTGGCAAAAGACTTTGAGACCAGGACAAACTCATGATTTTGTCTATGTACAAGGCGGTCCTCAAGCTAAAGTATCAGTCATAAGTTACTACTAAGACTCGTCTAACAATGAAAAGATGTATATTTGCATCCTTTTGAGAGATGTTTTTGTTAACAACTTTATTACTCATAGATCAACGAAAGAAGGCAATGATATAACACCAAAAATACTCAAGATTGAGCTAAATTTATAACATTAAGACAAAAATTTAAAAGTTCAGACAAAAGAAAAAAAAAAACCAAAACAATAGATAAGGCTGCAGTGTATCATAAGTTAAAAGACTTAAAAACATAAAGAGCATTCTCTTCTACAAAGCTTCTACTCGTCGCTAAAGGTTGTCTTCTTATTTCCTGCCAAAACAAAACAAAGAATGAGTGACAAGTTGGGTACTATCCAATCAAAGATTCAAGAACCAATATCAATGTAAATAATAACCTCCCAAAGTGAAACTAGGTCTTCCACGACTGTTTTCTCTTCCTCTGCCACGGCCACGGAAATTATCTCTTCCTCTGCCACGACCACGGCCACGCCCATTGTCCCTTCCTCCCCCATAGCTGCTCCTTCCGCTGTTGAATCCACCACTGTTGTTGTTCTCCTTAGGTCTAGGCTCATCAACAATGAGATTCCATCCTCCCATTTCACTGCCATTAAGTTCAAACGCCTTCTCTGTGCCTTCTTTAAATTGAATGTAAGCAATTCTGTAAAAATAATTAAAAAAACTTAGTTAGGCATCCCTTTGAGGAAGTGGTAACAACAAAAGTGGAGTGAGTAAAAAGTCACACACCCTCTCGAACCACCAGTTTCACGGTCAACGGGAACAGAGACCCTTGTGATCTCTCCACATGAAGCAAAGTGTTCACTCAAGGCGCTCTTGATATCATTCACAGGAAGCGAAGAGTCAAAACCCTTCACGAAAACCTCTGGACCACCACCGTTTCTTAATTTGCCAAAGAGAAACTAATTATAACACAAGAACATCAAAGCTACAACACAAGAAAAACCAAAATGAGCTTACCCGCTTTGGGGAGTGTTAGCGGGTCTTTCACCCCTCTCCTGAGCAACATCAAGACGAAGTTCACGGCCGAGCAAAGGTCTACCGTTAAACTCAAGTGCCTAAAAGTACAAATGGTTTAATCAGTAATCGATTCTATATTCTTTTCATCATAAACAAAAAAAAAACTACTATCTCACCTTCTGTGCTTCCCCGGCAGAAGCAAACTCAACATGGCCAAAGCCTCTGAAGCTGCCATCGTCTTTTGACATGGCAAATCTAACATCAACAACTTGGCCAGCTTCCTTGAAGAACTCTTCACTGTATATGGAGAACAAGGTTATGAAAAATGAACTTGCACGCATAAAGAGATTAGAGATAGGGCAGTGCTACTTACACGTCTGGTCTTTCAACTTGGAATGGGAGATTGGCAACAAAGATTGTCTTTGATCCTCCGGTAGCAGGAGTTGATGGTGTCTTTGGCTGAAAAGACAAAGCATGAAACAAAGATTAAATTCTAAAGCATGATACATAAAAAAGATTACAACAACTACAAAGTTACGAGAAAGGAACTCTTACCTGTTGCTTTTCAGCATCCACCATTTCTACATCAGAGCTCTGTTTTCATAAAAAGGCATTACTTTCAATCAGTAAAAGTCAAAAGTACAATATGCAATCAATAATAGGCAGGTAAGCATTGCTCGAACCTTTTTCTTTGGGGTCTCTTCCTCATCATCACTCTCTGATTCATCAGAACCGGATTCATCACTACTGCTTTCCTTTTTAGCTGTCTTGGTCGCCTTTGGTGCGGGTTTTTCATCTTCACTTTCCTGCAAATCAACCACGTGGTAAATGAATCAACTGTTTCCTTGCCATCAAAAGCTGTTTAATGATCTCGTTATAAAGAACAGAAACAAACCTCATCAGAATCTTCCTCGGATTCATCTGAACTGCTTGCAGCCTTGGCAGCAACAGGAGCAGCCTTCTTGGCAGCAGGTTTCTCATCCTCAGATTCATCTTCTGAATCATCCTCCTCATCAGATGATGAAGAATCTTTCACAGCTGGCTTGGCTGCTGCAGGTTTCTTTGCAACAGCAACTTCTTCCTGAAAGAGAAGGTAACAACGGTCTAAAGTGTTAGCAACAAGACAAGAACAGCAGGCTAAGCTTGGATAATATCCAGAAATTAACCTCATCTGAAGATTCCTCCTCGGAAGATGATTCATCTTTGGCTTTCTTTTGTGCGGGTTCCTTCAAAAAACAGAATTGAGGTTATTGCAACATGGTTCACAAGATACAAAACTGACCACACAGTGATAAACATCCACAATTATCTTCAGTTAACATAGGCAAAACATATCTTATCATCAGATATACAATTGAGCAAAGCTTAAGAATAAACTTAATTTAAAATGTTTTTTCAAACAATTGAATCAAAGTACTATGTACTACCTTGTCCTCTTCCTCAGAATCAGAGTCAGACTCCTCATCAGAGCTCTCCACCTTCTTGGGTACCTTCTTCTCAGCTTTTTCCTTTTGAACAGCAGCAACCAAGTCTTTCTTCTGCTTCTTTAGGTTCACTTTGGTGTCCAAATCATCCTCAGGATCTCTCTTACCTGAACAATAACATAGTTAAAATCAAACTAACCCCTTCAGAATTATTAAACTATTAATTCATCAAAAATAATGATTCAGCCATCAATATTAATGCAAACAGAACACTAAAGCAAGCACATAACAAGAAATAGAACCCTAAAGTTGTTACCTTTCTTCAAAGGTTTTGTGGCCTTAATGGCAACCGGGGCAGCTTCAACCTGAAAATTACGAAACACAAAACAAAGTTTCATATAAAGCACGAAGGCAGAGATAATTAGAAAACACAGGAGGAGGAGGAGGAGGAGGAGGAGGAGGAGGAGGAGGAGGAGGAGGAGCAGATTACTTTGGTGGCGGATTTTTTGGCCATTGCAAAATTTGAGAAGAAGAAGAAGACGACTGCTAGGTTTTTAGAGCTGCGTAAGATATTTTTTTTTTCAGTTTAGGGTTTTAGGAGTTTGTATTTATAATCGATTTGATTTTTGTTTGGGGATATACTTGTCTTTTTGTTTTTTTTACATCTAACGGCTACCTTCTCGCGCGTCTTGTTTGATCTGCGCCGTCCACGTGGCGTAAGTCTGATTACGGAAATAGATTTTTCTTAATTTAGTGGCGGCAGGTGAGTCAAAGATGGGCTCATGAGTTTTGTTAGCCTTCTAGTGGGCTGGGTTTTTGTTTCTTGTTCTGTCCGCCCATGTAGAAGATGTTAACCAAAAGTTTTTTTTTTTTTTAACACGAGATTTTATTAATTTTTCATACCGAAAACATCATGGATTACAAAAGTCGGCAGAAAACATTGATATTTCCGAAAGCAATATCTCAAACAAAGAGACAGAAGTTAATACGAGAAGTAAACATTAGAGAGCCATAGTACTAAAATTGGAACTGATGGACTGATCATAATTCGCAGACACTTTTGAGAACACATGAGACCAAAAATAACCAAAGAACTAATGACTTAAGAAAATCCAACCCTGAAGAGTACACTACCAAGCCAAAACAGACACAACATCGGTAAAAGCATGTGCGAGGATAAACTTACATCAACACCAGAGAATGTTGCAAAACGGAGGCGATGCAGAAATAATTCGAAACCAAACACCAGTCTCAAATCTTATGAACTTGAAAAGCTAAAGGGAAAAACATCGACGAAGATTTACAGATCTTACATACAGACACTCGTTAGGCAGAATAACGATCTACAGAGCTAAAACTGGTCACCTCCTTACAAGAGAAAGCCTGTAAATCAAACCCATAATTTCTTCTTGAAAAACTCACCCAATCCATTGGATAAAGAAGAGATCTAGTAGATACCTCCACAACAAACACATCTCACACCGACGAATCCAAAAAGCTAAAATCAGAAGAAAACAAATCGACCATGACTGCAAGAGAAACAGAAACACAACCGATAAACCATACACTCCAATTCCAAAACCAACAGCAAAAGATCACAAGAAATAAACAAAGAGAATTGGCCGGTTCCGATGCTAAAAAAGCCACCGAAACCGACCGTTGAAAATCTTGACGGCCTTTCCTCTCCCTCAGACAGCTAACCAAAAGCTTATTTATATATCTTATTATATAAAGTTTGGTTTTCA